>LGAG01000294.1:2675170-2702054 GCA_001278395.1 Lerema accius | reverse complement strand
TTCAGTATGTTTTTAAGACAACTAGTTTTTTAGGCTCCGCTGTCTGTTTGTCAGTCTGTCATCAGGCTGTATCTCATAAACCGTGATAGCTAGAAAGCTAAATTTTTCCAGAAATCTGTATTTTCATTGCAGCTATAACCGATTGTTTTTATCATACCTAGCAATCATACGTTCACGTCAAGGACAATAAAATATTTTAGGTTTTAACTCTGCAATAATACAGCAATTGATAAGATAACATCAAAGTTTAATGCTATAAATCTTTACGCATAATAATGTTATAGAAAAAGTTGTTTGGTTTCGTTGGCTAACTTTCATAAAGCAAAGTTTCTTCTGATAACAATCTGCGTGACTGAGAAGAAAAAAATATGAATTCTTTTGAAGAAAATCACATCTTTATAAAATAACACTGATTATATTTTAACTTTCGTATAAGTAGCAGAATTATATGCCAATATTTAATCTATTTATCATAAAATAAACGTAATTTGATAGCAGTTTGAGAACCTGTGTTATATTTAGCAATATTACCAATATTGGTAGATACATAATATGTTCCACTGAAGCATTTCATTAATCGTCAACATTGATTTTATTCGGGTTAAAATTATATTAAATTTATTCTATTAAAATATTGTTACTCAATTTGATGGACTTATTTAATTCTTAGAATACACACGTTACTTATATCTTTACAATAGACACAATAAAATTATGTGTAACATAGAAAAACAATTATCAAATTAATTAACACTTTCATAAAACATCTATAGGTTTTTCAGAATCGAACTTAAGACCCTCGGCTCAGTTGACAGCTTCCTTACCAACTGTGCTAGTTAGTTAATCCGATAGGTAATTTTTTATTTATCATAAACAATTTATTTAAAAACTAAGTCAGAATAACCTCAAGAAGTAATTCCTACAAATTAGTTAAGTATTTTGAATATCGGTTTAGGCTTTACATTGCAATCTTATAGGGTCCTATTTAGGTTACGCATTAGTAATTGAAAATACCAGTTTTAGTTACCTAAACAGGTACTAATATAGGTATCTTCTTTCAAATTGATTTAATGACATTTCTAGATCCTCCACTACAGGACTAACTGGACTTTTCAAATTTCCGCGAAACTCCTTCAACCATTTACAAGTTACTTAATAATTTTGTTCACGGAATATTTGTCCTTAATTACCTCAAGATTACTGAAACAAGATAAGACGAAGTTCTCAGACAAACTGGAAAGTTCTTACTTTAAACATTAACTTCTATGTAAGTGATAAAATAAGTTGGCAGGACACTGACAAGTTTGTTAACATCGGATGGAAATACAGAGTTGAAATATAAATAAAATGTAGAAATACGTAAAAATAGGACAAGACTCAAGCCATTTCCTCTTTAACCGACTTCTAAAAAGAAGGAGGTTTTGAATTCGACCGGTATTTTTTTTATGTATGTGACACGAATTACTCCGCCGTTAGTGGACCGATTTTAATAATTCTTTTTTTACTGTGTAGAGACGAGCTGGAAGTTGGTCCCATTTATTAAGCTTGGCATGTCGTGAAATTGTATTGATCATTAAAAAATATGATGTGGGTGGAGAATTTTTAAGCCCAGTAATATCAATAATTACTCATAGATACAATTAAATTTCAATCACGGTAACAATTAATTCAATTATGTTGATATTGTCATCGTAACAGATATGAGACTCATACTAAAATTCCTAAACATTTTCTTAAGACATTATATATTTTATGTCTATGTCGTAATGATTTTTATCGTTTCCTTATCTCAGACAATTATCAGGCCATTATCTTTTAGCTTTAAAAGCCCATAAAAATAATTTATTGTTCGAAAAAGGAAGTGATCCCAAAGGGGAGGTCCCGTAGAGTGTATGTCTAATTGATCTACCGAAGCAATACGTTACGCCGTGGGCAATCGTCTGCATGCCGCCTAGTATTGTGTAAGCGATTAATTAAGAAGAATAATTATATTATTAACAAGTACGCAAAAGGAATTAAGAATGGCTATGAATACGAATTATAACGAGTTGTTGATAGTTATAGTTGATTATTATCAATTGATATCTTTCAGCCTTGGTATAGACCGATATTTTATCTTGTCTTATTTTTAAATCATAAACATTTCATTTTTAAAGCAGATTATGTGAATATTTCAGCATAATTATGTGTTATTGAAGCGATGAAATCACTTCGAAATTACTGGAGAAGTGTGAATAGCGTGAAAATATTGTGATTTCCGGTACAAGGTTTCCGTAAAACTGTGCGTAAAAAGGACAAGTTAAAAAATAATTATTGTATAGCAAATAATTATAATAATGCAAATGTTTTACTGTTAAATATTAAGAATTTATATTTATATACTTAGATACACAAACAAATATACGAAAAAGATGTATTACTAATTATTTTTTCATTTCAGTAGGACGGAATCCTAATAAAATTACATCCCAAAGTACTCCCGATGAAATTGAAAATTACTTTATCTCTGCGCTGACGTTTCAAATATACCCAATACCCAAATGAAATTACACAATTTCGCGAGAATTGTAAAACACTTCCACGAGTGAAACAGTATCGAAGGAATGGAACGACTAGAGATTTGATTCAGGGGAGAATTGACAGACCCTTGCTATAACTTTGTTAGTTTTTTTCTCTTATGACGCTACAATCCCATAGCCCCATAGGTAATAGAATTCCCTGTAATGTGGTTGTTATAGACAACATACAAAGTCATGTTGTTTATATCCAGAAACTACATAAGCTTTAAAGGGGACTCAAGATAGATAAACCTGTAAACCTTATATATGAAATAATTTATTTTTATTTATTTATTCTTTATTATACCAATTTTTGATGAGAAACAAAAGGTTTAACGCTGATAGTATTCTCTGCCAATCAGCTTTTGGTTAATCAGGATACCAACAATTATATCTCATAACCTATAATTTTTAGTTACTTTACCATTTTGTGTAAACCATATTATAGCTAATAACAATATTTTCTTAATATTTTTCACCGCTATTTTGTGCAGTCCTCTAACTATTAACTATGTCAATTAACTAGCAAGCACTGTTGCCCCACAAGCCTTAATAATGGTGTGTCAGATCCACGATTGCGTTCATTTATTATACTTATTTTTATTCTAGCTAACCAGACCTCTTTTGCTACAGAACAAAACATGCATAATGGCCTTTTCCAAATTCGACCATAACTCGATATATCATATAATAGATTATAGAATATAGACTATAGACTCATACCACACAGTTAACTGAAAGACGTCAATGTCAACTGTCTATCAACAGAGCCATCCGTCTGACGATTGTGTGCTGTGTAATGTATGTACTTATTATACGTTGTTCTGTGGCTGTCTGTGTCTATTCATAAAACATGACATTGTGTTATTTTTGCTTTAAAAACAAAAATGGCCATGTATGTAAATATAAACTTTAACTATGTCAAATCTCAAACTAGTTACTGCGTGCATTACTCTTAAAAATCTACCGAAAGTATGACCCATCATATAATTATATAGACACTCAGTTCCACATTTAGACAGCTATAAATAAACCCAAAAGAGAACAGTATCGAAATAACAATTTTCGAAGCGCATACCTAATTTAATCCGGACAATATCCAAAGCCTCCACTTGTCGGACTAACGTCATATTAGTGGATCTAACTGAAGTAGGTAGAACAAGTTTAATGGATTTAAACTTCGGAGTATCCAATGTAACGAAAAGTCGACGTAATGCGATTAAATTATGAAGTCGTGTATTGGATATTCGGAGCAGATTGAGCATGGGCGATAATTTTAATTAAATCTCCAGGATATTTTTGGCATTGTGTTGCCAGTATTCAAATGAATGATTTGTTTTTTGTTGTTTAGATACCTTAACTTTAATCTGTAAGGATATTTATTGTGTTCAAACAAAAAATACTAGTCCAGTAAGAAGATAATCGAATTACAACTTTTGTATCTATCTCAACTTCTGGACAAATACTTCCCTTAATTATACCTAATGTTTCACATTTTTTGATTTTATTTTTTGTTTTTACTAAATACACATGGATTATGATTTGTATTTTATTCTATTACCTACTATCTACTGATAGATACATTTCCTATGAATTTTATTGCAATATCAAAAAAATATTTTCGTATACGACACTCCTTAAGGCAAGTCAATAATGCTAAAAAAAATTATTATAAATGATGCTAGAGAGATTGACTATGATTACAATTATATCAACTGAAACCCTTACTCTAACAACTTTCAAATCACAGAACTTTCTAATAACGTTCAAATCACGGATTTCCTAAGCAGCATCATAAGCAAGATATTCTTTTAGACGTGCCTCGGTAACAAACCCCACCTCGGATGCAGTCCATCAGACATCATGACACTCCACTTATCGGCACTTCGCAATGACCTGGATTGGTGACGTCCGCCGTAGGCGTCGCTTCGAGCTATTATTCAATTTGGTCGAATAAAGCTCATGATGACTGATGTTGATCTGTTAGGGGACTGGATGCATGAGCCGTAAAAAACAATACCGATCTCGATTTATACGTACCTATCTATGTTTTTGTATGTTTCGCTGATATTATAAGACCTGTTGAAGCATACGTTTGGACTATTAAGTATAGTACTTACAGAATTAGTTTTTAATTTGCTTCCTCTTAATATTGGTTTTTTGGCTCTATGTATGCAGTAGTACTAGGAAATGGTGTCTAAAGCCCAATACCTGTGATTAATATTTCCTCATCTGAAAAGTCTCTGATACAACAATTAATTCCTAAATGTTTTGAAAATTGTTAAACTTTAACGTTTGCTTTACCTACTTTCATAATTTTAATTGATTCTAATGACCACGCAACGTTTTCTTCTTTTAATAAAACATTAGCAATGTCGAATATCTCCTTCATTTTTATTTAATTACTGCTTCATAATATCCAATGTTTTAGTACGCCAGACATAATTAAACTGCCAGTAAAACATTCATTCAGATAAGTGCTGTTATAACAACTCAGACGTTAATTGTTTCAGCGAATAGCTCCAAGCAGTAGGATTTTAACGCCACGTCGGTTTCATACGATTATTTCGATTATATCAGATATATTTGATATGGCACAAATGACAGCGGAAGCATTTAAAAAATATCAACCTTATTCACATACAATTTCAGTCGATTTTAAATTTCGGCGCAGACCTATTAGGGACTGACCGGAAACGAGATATGTTAATTGAAAAAGATCTTTTTTGTTACAGCATTAAAGTTATATTTGCACTGAATGCAGTTTCGTATTATAACAACAGCTCTGTATCAAAGATCAGCAAGATCACTTAGACAATTAAAAATTGTTTTGATCTTAATAATACCGCACGACTGCTCCTAATTCCGGTTCAACGAAACTAAAATTTGAGTTATGACATGACTTAATCGTGTTTAATGGCGCTTGAGATCTAAAAATATTGCATAAAAACTTGTGGGTTTATCAGTTTATCTCTTCTGTCCTTTGTTCGCTACTCAAACATGATATAGTAAGACAGTTGATGTTTTAAAATGTATTAGGTGTCATGGATCCACATTGCTGAAGCTGGCTTTGATTGTAACGTCATCATAATCAGAACATAAAAATACAATTTATGTGATTATGCCCAAGACTAAGCAGTAGAAACATGAAGATTCTATTTGCTCATTGGAGAATGAAGAAAATTATTAACATTACTCAAACATAACGTGGCAAAAAGCAGTTATTTAAGAGCAAGAATAATTAATTTATTGGATAAGAAACTATTCATTGTACAACTTTCCTATTCTATTCATAATGTGGGATACATTGAAAGCATTATCACACCGACGCACTTCGAAGCCGCGATCGCATCTGGAAAGTGCACTCATAAGAGGTTTAAACGATTATTATTGTTCCCACGGCTGGTATTGGCGTGTGCGATGCTCATTACGACATGCTTCCGCAATTAGCAATGGGAGACGATCGACTTTCTAGCTACTCGTACCATCACTTATGCGTCGTGAATTATATGAGACGTCTGTATGTAGATAAAGGGAATAAATACAGATCTAATTTGTGGATTAATTAACTACTACCTTACCCATCATTCTTTTATGTCCATACATTTGGCAAAGACGAAGCAGATAGGCATGTTCAACATGGCCTCTACTTTGTCGGAAGAGGTTAGGGTGTTGTGCAGGATGGCTATTTTTGGATTTGCAAAACGTTGATTGCAAACGCTTGATTTTTATTTTGATTAATTAATTATTATAATTGTGTTTTCTTCACGGGACGATATGGACGACTGGCGACTAAGTCCTGCAATAAATTAAAAAACAACCATTTATTCAAAAAACATGACTTTTTTCTATTAATTCAATATAAGGTTCAAAATGATTCGTAAGAAACTTCAAATCTAACAAGTCCTATTAGTGATAGATGTTAAGGACAATATAAGCAGAAGTTAATTTGTTAGTGAAGGGACCACGGAAGTAATATAGCAGAAAAAAAAACGGAAGGAGATTCAGTAGAAGCAGATCTTTCCAAATGCATCTTAAATGAGAAAATAGAATCAGACGTTTGCTCTCATGCAAATGTGGTACATGAAAAACATACCGAATACGAAGAAGCTAAAACAAAAGTCACTCGTACGTATAAGGTGTATTAAACAATTCGTTAAAATAATATGTAACATTGGTAACAAATCGGATAACACAGCACGAATTGGTCGTGCTCTGTGCCATCGAAATATTTCGTGACACAGCGGTGACTAGCCACGCGACACATTCGTGATAGTGTCACAGTCAATTCTTGTCGCTCTATTTAGTTCCAACAATTGCCTTTTAGACCATTGTTGTCTGATTTTTCGAATATTCTTTGCATTTACCTTTTTTATTTGGATCAACAAACTGTTACAAATGTATTGGAGCAAAAATCTTTGGATGGGTTAATAATTCTAAAGGAAAGTGGAAAGTTTTAAGGGAGTACAATAAAGATAGAGGGATACATCACTAACAATTGTAACAATGTTAATAAAAACTGCAGTTAGGTACATTAAATCTTGTCAAAAATTTTGACTTTAAGATAATCTTATAAAAGCTTTTCAAAAAGTAGAAGCAAGTTAAAAAAATTCAAAGGGGAAATAAAAATTAAAACTGAATAAACTTTTACAAATATTTTCTATCTGTGCTTTTATTTAGTAAATAAATTTTAGAATAACAAAATTTTAATTAAAAAGAAAGATAGTATCAAGGACAAAGAAATGAATGTTGTCACACGAAATATAAGACTCAAGTTGAGAAAAACATATTTCAAAGCGACACTGCAAATGCAGTATCACCGAGACTCAATAGTCGTGGAGTAGGGTTAGCAAAAAAATGGAATGTAGACCCGGCAAAATCTAGAATCTACTTTTTCTAGATTGTATATAAATTAGTTTAACTTTGGATTGTAATTACTGGCTTGCTTGACTTATTTATAACATCAGTCATTATTACTTCAACAGATGTTTTGTACTTCTTGTAATAAATCGGTATTCACGGATTACCACGAGTATGGCTTCTAGCAACAGTTTTCTACAAATCAAGAACAATTAATAACACATTTTTTTCAAATATGGATCTCTTTACTCAACACTTTAAGTGGAACAATTGATACAGGAATATTTTCTAAACCTGTAAAAAAAAAATTTTTAGCCCGCAACGCATCCGCTTTTGGTTTTATGCACTATATTTATGAAAAATATAAAGCAAGAAGAAAGAAATTTTAAGAAATCTTTCAATATATTGACACCTGGAGATAATCAATAGCGACTGGAAGTTACAAAAGTAGTTTTGTAGGATTGATAAATTTTATTACCATGCTGACCTTACTACCTCGCTATGAGACACGTGTAGTCTATTCAAAGCTGAATTGATTGAACCTTGGTTTTGTGAATTGTGAATCTTAATTAATTCACTGCATTAAAATTCTCTTTGACTCAAACTGGTCGTTTTAAAGCACATCTCAATTAGAGACGGTAAAACTTAAGAGATATCAGTTGACTAAAGCCCAGGAAGAAGCCGACTTAAAGCCTAGAGGCATTCTTTACCAAAAAACCTGTGTGTTGGTAAGAATTTGTGGATGTAGCAACAATTTGGGCGGATATAAAACCTCGATTCAACATTAATTTAGTTAAGCTGTTATCAAAAAACTCGTTTACTAAATTTGCCTTTACTTGAACTCTATAAAGGCTCTAATCAAATCATAAATAATGATATTCAAGAATCTTGTACTTATTTAAATTCCAAGGTTAACTTCATTATAAAGCAATTGTGTTTGTGCGAAAATCTTTTTTGTAGTCACGTTTTGGAAATTCAGTTTCAAGAATATAATATATTCTATGCGCTGTTCCTGTGCTCGAACATAGATTTTATTAGCTCTCCAAGCGCAATGCAGGCGTTATATAACGATTGAAATACAATATTGTCATTGCCACTGAAGCAAATAATGTTGCTTTAATCTTTTTAGACAAGATTATAATAAAGGGATCCCTGTTTGTGTTTAGACCCTTCAAGACTCAGTTTAGAAACCACTAATTGTATTCGCGCGATAGTCACTTTTTTGTAGTTGGATCTATTAATACAATTATTCAAACTGGTTGATGTCGTATTACTTCTCATGATCTTCAAAGATAAAGCAATAGTTTTTGTGTTTCTATCAATTCAATATCACCTCAACGATTTTAACAAGCCCATAATAAACTTTATTCCAAGACGTGCAGCTTCAAAAATACTCTATTATCGCTACTATTAATAAACAGTTTTTTTCTTATTACCTTGCGGCAAATCATATCATGAACTTATTATCTCACCTGAGTAGAATTAAATACAACAATGACCGGTTCTTAATTTCATTACCACCTACGGTTGTACAGAAATCACCTCCGGATCAACGCACAATAGCGCATTGTGCGCCAATGAAACCAAATTAGGAAAATGACGCAGTGAAATTCGTTGATGAATTTAACTGTAAGCGGTTCCAACTGTGGTAATTGGAATAAATTAATGCAAAATTACATGACTGGCTCCATCCAGGCTTTATTGTTGTAATTTCATCGCCCACTGGTTCATAAACAAAGGTATCATCGAATAACGGTTGCTCGGCTTCAAATATACTTGGTCTATGTATGTTTTATTAATGCCTATCTATTCATCAAGTGGGCGCTAATAATATAATTTTATTAAAGAAACTAGTCGAGCAGACTCCATTAATTTAACTGAATAATATGTGGTGACATGCAATCAATTTATTATTTTTGAAATTATGAAAATCTAGTCAGATGTTTTTATTAATATCCTGGTTTTTAAATACGCAATCGATAAATTGGTAGTGATTATACCGGATAAATAAAATTCGTAACAATTATGAATAACTTATAGTTCTGAATTTGTCGGTCAAATATTAAGTAAAAACATTTATACAAAAAGACAAACACACGATGATGAAACATTTAAAAATTAACATAAAGCTTAAAATAGTTGATATTCCAAAGTTCTTGACGTAGTCCGCAATTACATGACAAAGATATTGACACGGGTGTTGCTGCCGGCGATGGCGCGGCGCGGGCAGCGTACAGGCGCACGCGCAGGTAGGCTTAGTGTCGACAGAGAAAGTGTTATCGGATCTCTCGCTCACACCACGTGGTGGGGCAGTGCGGCGCGGGCGTATTCGCTGTCTGTGCTACATTTTTATTTAGTTTGTAACCGTTCTCTGTCGTCGCGAGACTGTACGAGCGGGTCGCACTGATAAATAGTAGTTCGTTAACAAAGTTCGACAGATGAGTGACGACGTGCTGAGACTTTCTCGTGTTTATCGGCGCCTTGGCGCCAGTCGGCTCTGGTATGGGTGGCCGTAGGTTAATTAAGGCCGCAGCTGTACTCTTGGCCCTAGGGTACAGCAGCCTGTTAGTGTACCATGGCGGAGTAAACTTCAACTCCCAAGAAAATCGGGCCGCAGTGCAAGTGTCCGGTTTATCTATCGAACCTGTAACTAAAACTAGTATTTATGACAGTGGACAAAGTAAAAATATAACTCTAGATGACATATTTATAAGTGTTAAAACAACTAAACATTATCAGTATACAAGACTGCCAATAATATTGAAGACATGGTTTCAACTGGCGAAGAAACAGGTAAATTATATTCTTCATTACATCTTAATGATAAATTAACTAATAAGATATTATAATATTTTTTGAAAGCAGAAGATACAAGTATGGAACTTATCAAGAAATCATTTACAACTTATGTTTATCTACCATACCTCGTTATCAAAAGTCAAATAAGTTGTGTGACAGGTTGTATGATAGTATACGACAATACAGTAGAAATAGCTTTGATTTAATACACAATTTAAAGCTTCTATAACAATGTTTAATTTAAACCAAACAATATTAAAAACGAGTAAACAATACAACATATCGTTCTAAACTATATTCTTTCCATCTTAAGAACATCACAAAGTTATTATTAAAATCCCACCAGTCATTTAAAAACAGTCCAATTAAAACATACGTCTGGTAAACTATTAAGTGGAGATGATTGGATTTAAAAATATTATAGTCAAAAATCTTTTAATAGGGCTTCAAAAAGTATTCGTTTTAATTAATCCCAAGATATATCTGTCTGTCATCTTCCTTTTAGTTAATTGGTTTAGATTAGTATTCTTAATCGTTCCAATATGAAGATAGTTTGTATCAAATTAATTATTCTAACTTCTTGCTGAGTACAAGAAAGAACATCAATAACAATAACTATAATCGTAATACAAACATTTTGAGTTGCATTTTTAATCGACTTCAAAAAGGTTAGGTTATTATTAGTAGCTGAATTGCTTATTTTATTTGATTTCCTTTTCTTGGGATTTACAAAAATAAATTTCATCATGTTTTTATTATCATCTATATCAATTTTCTTTGTATTTAAATTTTTAAAATCGATAACCCTGATTAAAAAGTTAATGCCATTGCATTTATAATTACTAAAAAAAACACCAGACAACTTAATTTGCTGTCCTTATCTCTGTCTTTTTCGTTGCAGCTGGACATAAACTCGTTTGTACACAATCTTTAGCTACCATTATTTACCGTTTATCACCTGCGTCTGCCTAAAGGTCATATTTTAAAAAACATACTTTAAAAAGTCATGATTTTCACATGTAAAAATACCGTATTAAGAAAGAAACATTTTTAACATGATCACATACACAGTTAAAGTATTAAATCCCTACTACTATCATGAAAAATATTTTAAATTCAACATTGACCACAAATATTTTTGTTGCTCAAAAATATTTCGTGGTTAAATTGATCACGGATAACATTTAGGTTTTATTGTATTTTATCGTAACATAACTTAGAAACACTACAATAATCAAAATCAGCCGTGATTTTACGGAAATCTGTTTAAGTACAATTAAAAATTTCAGCATGCGAAACGCTTCCCTATACCTACCTACTTACTAAAGAACAACACAATCAAAAAAGGTACTGAACCGCCATAAAATGCAAAATAACCCTAAATATAATCATAAAAAAGAATCACCCTTTTTCGAATGTAGTACATTACATAAAATGACAATTGCAATCATCAAGGAATTGTGCATTATACATGAATCTAGAATAATAGAAAACGGTATGAGACCGGTCGTGTGGCGTCCGTTGGTTATTTCCTGAATCTGGAGCGTGCATAATCGACCGTTAATCCAGCTCGAAGGACCAACATAAATAACTATTGGAACACGAACCCTGCGCTTGCGCAGCGCGTGGCACGACGCGCGCGCGCCACGTGACCGGATTGTTCTCTTGCTTTCGCCCTTTTTCCTTTGAAAGCTCTCTTATTATATTTGATTTATGCCCCGTTTAGCCCCGATAGCCGATATCTTGGCTATCGATAAATTTATTTTAAACTTTCAATGGTATTAGATAAAATGTAATGCTTTATAGTCAGCTTATTTTATATATTTTTGAAACGTAATCTACATGAGCAGAGGACGTTTTAGTTGCGTACGATTTTTCTTTAAAAATTAAAAATGTTTTCTATACTAAAATATTTTCATCGGTTTAAGCATTAAAAAATCCAATATTTCTTTTGTCATTAAAATAGCACCACAAGTAAAACATTCAGAATTACTTAATGGGGATAGACAAGAATAAAAGTTCTTGAACTGAGATTTTGTTGGAAATTGATAAACCATGTTACGTGATACAACAACATAGATACATGTTACATGATATAAATACATAGACTAGAATAAAAATACAAAGACAAACCCTACGTCTCGTAGCGATCAATAATATTAAGCAAGATGGGCATGGTCGAGATTTGAATGGGCGACCGCACTAACCGCAAGTGTTAAAATTCCATGAACGCTTTCATGCTTCGTAGAGCATGTTCAGTTGGAGGCTGATTCATATGTTGGCAGATAAAATAGCCCATTATAAACGACAACAATTCTACCACCTCGTAATTATGAACAAAGTTAATGACATTGTTAATAATAACCCTAGGAATCGGCTATCGGATATGAACACAATGCAATGTAACAAGATTATTTAACGTTTTTGCTCATATAAAAGTTAGAGTAGGTAATTTATTTCCAGAAAGACTACCCAGACATTTTTATACAACAATAAAGTCATTGTTTAAATTAAAAAAGCATACAAAGTACCGTAGATACTATCACTAACAACTATGTAATCCGAAATCGGCTTTTAACGATCTTGTGGACTTGCTTAGATATAATCTGTTTCAAAATGTAATTTCCTTATGATTTATAGTCTAAAAGACTGTAAGCAATATAATCAACTTTTCCATATTAAATAATTCACGTCCAATTGCTTCGGTGTCATCACTTCAGTTGACATAACTAATGTTATCTCATTTCGCCATATCAAGTTTCCATGGCTTATAATAACCATTTGGATTTTTTATTTAAACACCACTACGTTCTCAGAATCAAGATGTTTATATTTGAAGCTTATAGCTTACCGTATTTCTTGTAACTTGAGAACTGCATGCTTTACCATGGCGATGGCAATAACATGTTATACACCTCCGTCTGATAAGCTCAGGTATCATTTACATGCTAATTAAATAGGCCTTCATGTTTAATCCTCCTACACTATCGTATTGCGTCCACACTCATTAGTAAAGTTTAAAAAATCAATACCCTGTTCTAGCTATGTTCCGGGTGATGTGCGAGGCTTTTTGCTTTATTTGTCGGCAACGCCTTTATAATTTCTGTGGTGTTAATAATATCTAAGAGTAAAGCTGACTGTTTAGTATCAGAAAGCTCGTATGGACTTTCGTAAATTATTTCCACAAAAAATTCTTTAGGTGTCAAAATTAATAAATGAATACTTGTTAAGCAATCGTTTTTATTTAGGTACTTATTATTAATCGTTTTTGGTTTTACAAGGATCACAAGATTTAGTATTTCAGTTTTGTATCTATTAAATCAATTACAGTCGGTGCGCACAATACATAGATTAAACTTGCCTTAACCGTATGCCGTATCTACAGCCTCAGACATGGTTAGTGAACCTTCACTTAGATGCATGTATTCAGAATCGGAAATTACCGAGTACGATATTCTGCATACTGCTGTTCGTGTTTAGTGGCGGACGACGTAGATTGTACTTGGTCGAGATAATTGAATCTGCCCCGTTCATCTGTTAAGATAGGAAGAGAGATGAATGAATAACAGACGAGTCCGCTTTACAATAACAATGTTAGATGTGCATATGTTTGAAAACATACGAGTTAAAACCAAATATTATTCCATAAGATATAACATGGCATGTCTTATAAGTTTAACATACCTAGTATATTTTAGACTTATATAAGATATGAGAATATGAAGTTTGAAAGATACAGAAGTAAATAATAATGCAATTTAAAATAGTTTGGTACTTTTTCAACTTAAATTTGGTTTTTGAAGATATCGCAAGAACTTTGATTAAAATGGCAACAGACGTACCTATATCTCTCCAAATTATTTAAAGAGGTGTCTGAGAAAAACCTAACAAAGCCACAAGTAAGCAATTACCTAACTGAAATAATAATTTAATGTGTCTTTGTTCTGAGCTTATCTATTTAAGTTGGATCACAAAAAGGAGGTAAAACAACGGTAGATGTTTAATTAGGAAGGAGAAATAGTAAAATATAACGAGTAAAAATATTTAAGGTAACCTAAAATTTGAATTGATAACTTGATGTTTAAAAACATTATAGGGTAATAAGACGGAATAAATTGTTACCACTAAAGTATTCGGAGGTTTTAAGTAAACAAATGATTAAAATCTTTGATAAATAATAGATACAACTAACGGTTGATAAAGAAGTTTGCTCTATTAAACTACTATCAGACTCGGAATACTTAACTGTGGAAAGGCGGGACACCTTAACATTTCCAAGTTTCATTTAAAACGGACCTTTGAGATATATCAAGCAGGCCACGACGGTGTCGCACGTATCGCGATCGTGAGTCAAATTGGGTGTGTCCAGCCCAGCCCTTACAGTTAAGGCCAGTAATTCAAATCCGTCCACTTAATTGATCAAAGTTAAATGAAATAATATTCTCTCTGCCCTGAAGGTATTTCATTAATTAATCCGACTCTCGCTACTTTTTGCTGTTACCCACTGTGCAATTGAAATCAAGCGGCAATAGCTTTTGTTATTTTGTGTTTGGGACTTTAGAAAGCCATTTAAAAAGGTGATTAATTATTTCTTCACTAGAAAGCATTGCAGGTCTGATGTTACGAATATCCATATATCAATAGCGTAACTATTACCACCAATTATTATGTCACGTTTTCTTTTACCGCTTTTTAAAATTTGAGGACACATTTTTTACAGACAATAAGGTAACGTATCGTTCTTTGAATTGCTTCTGTAATCGTCAAAGCTTCGTCATGGAGTTTTTTCTCATATGTCCAATAAGACAGGTTTAAGCTCCTAAGAATGATCATTTTCTTCTACATAAATGATTGTTTGATCTCAATGACCTCATGAAAGGGCCTTTGTAGCTTATCGGCCATCAACTTAGCCAACATTCGTGAGCTAAGCTGGGTGTGGCTAACGCTATTTGCTAACACGGATATGGAGCAAATGTAAGAAAATATTCTTGTTTGAACAATACGCTTACCTATGCTCCTAATTTCTTTTCAGTGACATTTGGGATTTTATTATTTATGGTTAATTACTTTGATCCCTTTTTAGATGTTTCTTGACTAAATTATTTATTCTTACGTATTGGTACTTGGGAAATAAAGTTTGGTTTAATCGAAATGTATAATATGATTTATTTATTCATTTATAACAGCTAATTATATTTCTGAATCTAGATTTGTAATCATAACTGAGTCGAATTTGAGCGTATTTTACTCTTCTTACATACCATCCAAATCCATGTTATAGTTACTAAATAATTTACTACTCTCCTTTAGCACATAAGTACTATTAGGAAGGCCTTCGCTTTTTAGTTGATAATTCACATAAAAATCCAACAGTAGCTAATACCCCCAAATTAGGTATTCTATTGTATTCACTAACGACATTTGTTTGCTAACCACTATCTCATTTTCGCAGTTAAAATCATGTTTTGATATGTCAACATGTTATCAACGCGTAGCTAACACCAAGCCTCATTAATTCAATTTCAAATCACGTTATAACCAAGCAAACAGTTGTGATAAATAACGGTTATTGTTCGCGGTAATTAGGGGAGTAATTTAGTCCATTGCATGCTTCGAGAATTTGAATCCATTTACATAATAACGTTGGCTATGGAGCAATTCTATGGATATTTTTGAGAAATATGTGCTTTTAATGAAATTGTTACTTTCTTCAGTAATGACGTTACATATTCCATATTGACTTACTTAAATAGCCTTTCTAAAGTAATTGGTAGTACTCGTACGTTCGTTGGTCGTATTATAAAAACGACATAATTACTTAATTTTTAAGAGCAGTTTATCCCAAAATAGGATATTGTTAATTTTGACTTAATTATTTTATCTTTGTTGCAGACTTGGTTCTTCACGGACACAGAAAATCGGAAGCATCAAAATCAAACAAGTAAGTTTAAGTATTATAAGTTGTTATAGTAAAAATTTTCATTTTTACAATTGATTCGGTATATAAGGTTACACAATTATGTATTAATTAATTAGTACAAAAATTATAACTGTACAAACTGTTAGCCATAACGTCACTGAAGTCAAAATTCTAAAAAAAAATTTACTTAGCCCTCTAAATCTATCACTGATTATAATCCAAACAAAACTGTATTGTTTAAAACTTTTTAGAAGATACAGTATTTGAAAAATACACTATAATAAAATCGGTCAAGCTAGTCAAGAGTAACAAATTCACTTTAACAAATGTATCCAACCAACGATGATATCCGGAGATATTTTCCAAGCAAGGAAGCTAAGTATTATTTCCACCGGCGACATCAAACATTTATCGAAGCGGTATAAATAATACTCTAGTACGTTCTACTTTCGTACAACGCTGCCGTTGTAAAAGTTTGAAGATACGTAAATCTCTCTCTAGTACAAACAACAATTGAACTCAAAAGTTCGGGTGTTTCGTATCCGTTGTAATTTAAAAATAGACCTTATTTTCTTACACAAAAGGTATTGAGTCTTATTTTGTTTTCACAGACGGCCACATGGTAAACACCAATTGTTCGGCGTCGCATCAACGCAAACATCTCTGTTGCAAAATGTCCGTTGAGTACGATCATTTCCTGGAAAGCGGTAAAAAGTAAGTGTCTTTAACTATTGCACGGAAGGAAATAAACATTATGATAAGACTGAATCAGAATCTAAATCAGGTTGTTTTAAGTTTAAGATAAGTCCAGGTGATATTATGTTTGATTCAAATCCGTTAAACTGTACATAATTTAGTAAAGAATAGCAGTCCTCATCATTTTACGGGAACATACAATCGAGACACTATGTGTGTGCCATAATGGCATGTGAATTCATACCATGGTTAGCGCTTGAAGGAAACCCGAGCATCCAAATATCCAAACATTTCTCGCAAACTTTCACATTTGTAATATTAATAGGATACTATGAAGTTTTGATAGACTAGTCAGACCTCTTACAGGGCAGGAAATTAAATACATTCTCTTCAAAACAGTAAAGGAAAACAGTACACTTTGTAATTCTGTTCTCTAAAATATTTTAGTAGTTGTCAAGAGCTCTTAGAAGCTAGTGAATAGCTGCAACATGAATGCAATAGTCATACATAGTAGATGTAATAGTAATTACGTACCTTTATTTATCCAAATAAATAATAGTCAAGAATATTTTAGTAGAATTATGTCTATACACTTTCTCGTGTCTGTAACTACTTTAATTTGCCCTTTTGACCTCTTTCCTGTCTAATGGGATTTTCCATAAGTTATTAGTACCATTCAGTATATTATAACCAAAAAAAATCTTTCTTACAATTAATCTTAGTTATAATTACTCCTCCTCTAACGCAGTAGGTGCTTAAACTCATAAATCTGCTGTCTTCGCATTAGCTGGTCCATCAAACGACATATCCCGAGCAATTATAACGCAATCAAAGGGGAATTCGTTACATGATACAACGGACGTTATTAATCAGCCTGTAATTATATATACGTGATTCTCTGCATTGCAATTAACAAGAACATTTCGTTTAAGAATTTGAGAAGGAGATTACTGAGCAAAAAAATTACAAAGATTATGAAAAGTTTTAAAGGTTATAATAATTTTTAGATATTTACATCAAAATTTAAATTTATTCACCTCTGAAAGTCTGAATATAGTAAACTTATCTGTTTGAAATTCATAGCGACAAACGACATGATTATCACTATACAATGTATTCTGTAATCAATATTTCATCAATGTTGTATCGTATACGACATTGTTTCTTAATTTACTCACAGTTATTGGTACCAAATCAATACGAAGTGATATCAATAGTATTCTAATTTTGTATCCACTGATGTCTGTTTTACTGATTATTTTATCAAATACGATTAACAATTTCGATTTAGAATGTCAGTTTATATCTTCATTAATCAATAGTTAAAGAAATACAATTATTCAGTTAACATTTGGGTATTAAATGTTTAAGCATCCGGTCTTTAAAAATGTAAGATAATTAATTATTAACTTTCCACATTTAAAAACTATTGATTTTTTATTTGATCATTAACATCAATTGATTGCCTCTCCGATTAGAAATGAATTAGATTTATGCGTATCGACTGACAGACATCCTGTTTTCTAGAAACTTTTTCAATTAATATGTATAATTATGTATTATTATGTTTAATTACTTATCTAATCTAGTTATATATTTTGCCTTCATTTTCATTATCATGCTACTATTTAATTTCCCACATATCTGATAAACTGTGTTGGTTCGATTGTATTTTAGTTTTTTGTTTTAACGTAAACATATTCTACTTTTAACTTCTGTTTTCCAAACGTCGTCTGAGTCAATAGTGAATGGGAGCGTTTGTTTGTCCAGTTTAATGGTCATATCATAGATCTCACGAAACTTCACGCACTGAGATAATCGGTCGATTATAATAACACTGCATCGTATTTTACGATCTTCAGTTGTTTTAGGATCCCTTAGTCAACTGGGAACACTAAAAGTTTCGCCATCCATCTGACGTCGGTTTTGAACCTTTTGATAGCTGTAATTTGTAGCAGGTATACTACATAATAATATTAATCACGTTGACAAATCGTTAGTCTTAAATTTTCGATCAAGAATACAACTGTTGATAGAAGTTTAAATTCTTTAAACAAATTTTTCGTTTACTACCCTCCAGGCAAAGTGTAATTATTTTTTTTTCCTCCACCCCATAGTCGAATGGCGTTGCATGGGCCATCAAAAATATCTTGGATCTGCCAAGACCATTTAGTATTACAATTTCAATCTTCCGTTACATTTTAGTAAAAATACAGTAAATAAAACACGAGAAAAATAAAATTGCAAGATCCAGCAAACTTTGTAGTTGTCTCGGAAAAATATTGTTGTCGTCTACAGTCTTAATAAGAGAACAAACTTTAATTACAAGTTCGAGCTCTAAAGTACTTTTAGACTAGCTTCAAACTTTACTCTAAACTAGAGAGTAAAGTTTACACTTTGCTTTCAGATATACGGCATTAAAATATTATTATAGCTCCATGTTTTGTTAAGAACCACGAAATTCCGTTTAATCTGTAAAAACCAACCTCAGCGTTCAAACATACAACATAAGTTAATGGTTTTTCGAGAGCAAGTTCAATATTATTTTGGGCTCACAATAATTTTCACGCGTGTACACAGAGATTCAACCACTGTTTTTGTTGATGCTGTCTTGTTTTTTCCCACAAAGTTCCTGTTTTAATGTTCACCGTGTTCACCTTTCTGGGTTAATAATACTACCAACTTAAAATGCTTACACTAAAATTTTATCTTTACACTTATTTACATTTATATTGAATCTTTTAGAACTGGATTACATAAGTAGCAACCATACATAAATTATCAAATTCTCTACCAAATAGGTGGTTCGTCTCAATGAACTCATTAGTAAAATTTATAATAATTATTATATGATTCTAATTTGTTGTATAAATACCTACATATTTAGATTTGGATATTGTTATTTTTTCACATTAAAATGTATGATTGTCCAGTCAACGCCACCTGCCATTAGAATTAATTAGTTGTCTTTGAACATTATTATTTCGGCATTGAGTCTATCTTTATTTCCAAAGCAAAACAGTTTAATACAGTTATTGAATATTTTTTTCATAATATAATTTATCAGTTCGCAACTCAATTAAATTTAATCATTCTTTGACTTTTTAAAGTGAAACACATCATCTACGAGTATATCAGCTGCACTTCTAATTTAGTATCATTCTTGTTAGTATAATATAGGTTTTAAATAATAAAAGCTAGATAAATTTAATAATTCTTTTTTACTTGTACTTGTTACATTTAGCAGAGAAATAAACGCTAATGCTCGTATTGTGTTTTCAGCCTTCGAAGGTAACATTTTGTTGCTCGCTTGTCCCAAAATTTTATGAGGAACGTTCAAGGACGAGATAGACATTCGGATCTGGTATCGTATAGGGATAACTCACCCTACATTATTCCCCGTTCGGATATTTATGACCTCACCGCCGAGGTTATACACTATAAAAGAGTAATAAAAAAAAAGAATTTCGAAAACACCCTTTGAGAAACTTAAATAACAGCCGCTAAAGACATTGAGATTTTTTTTCATTGTGATTGTATCAATCCTTTGTTAATTTTGGAATATCATTGTCTAAATATTCATAATAGCCACTGAATATGGTATAGATTCAGTTAGAAATCCTAAATTTGCAATTTGTTATTCATAACATTCGTTCCTTATCTTTTACATTTTTCCTTCGTCATCTCTTTTATCTAAACTACATGGAATTGACACGTCATTAGAACTTGTAAATAGATAACTATTTTATTCCAACCTCGTACATTCATTAGCATACCGGACTTGATCTAGTCTCATAAATAGATTGGCTCGATTCAATGATTAAAGTGCTGTCTCGCAAGTTACGCACAGGCTGGTTTAATTTCGCAAATGTAAACCTGATATGCAGAAATTCGATCGGAGTTGTTATTACTTAGCATCTCAAAGCGATTTGTCGTACGCCATATTGCAATATGTGGTCTTGTATTGCGCATACCCAGCTCCTGTTATTTGCGCTGAACGTAATGTCCCTAAATTATACCGCAGCAGTAATTATTGGCACCGGAGTCAAAGATACCTACGATTTTATACTCTTGCGTGGCTTTGTGGTCATTTTCTTTATTAAAAGGACTCGCCGTTGGGTACAACAAATTGTTTTGGATTTATTGCGTCGTTGCTTGAAGAGGGTTCAAATTGTTGGGTACTGAAAATTAATATCGCAACCAGAACCGATGTCGTATAATCATTCACGGTGTTTTTAATTTTCATAAATATACGATGTCGTTTCGTACCTGCTCTTAGCGACACAGTTTTTTGCATCATTTGCATTAGTCTTTATAAAAACTTCCTTCCACGAATCGTTAATAATACGCAATATTTTGGCGTTAATTTATATCTTTTTTCCTTAGATGGTTTTGCCATTTTGATGACGACAACTATGTGAACACACCTCGTTTGGTCAGCGTGCTGCAAACTTACAATTACCAAGAGGACTGGTACCTCGGCAGAACATCAGTTTATGAACCCGTGAAAATTTTTAAGAAGCCTACAAATAAGGTACAGTATCTGTAAAATGTACATGCTGTTATAATAAAATAACACGTCCACTATTAATTTGATTATTAATATTATATTATGTAATGAACAAAATTTCGTATCATTGTCTATGACTCTGTGTTTTATGTTTTATGTTTTGTTACATTATATGAATTTTGAAACTTGTCTGCTTGGCCGTTGATTTGTCCGTCCTAATTGTCAGGTTTAGGGATATGTTGCTCCTAATCTAAAATAATGTTCAGTTATAATATTTGTTTTATTTGTTACAGTTAATGTTTTCATTTTGGTTCGCCACCGGCGGAGCCGGGTTTTGCGTAAGCAGAAGTTTGGCCTTGAAAATGTTACCAGTTGCAAGGTACTGTGATTATTTTAATCATTACTGATATTAACATTTTTGATAACGAGTCAAATAAAGATAGATCATTAACATTCCTTTTATTTCCAGCGGTGGAAGATTCATCAGTATTTGCGAAGGCATAAGACTACCAGATGATGTTTCGATGGGTTTCATTATAGGTAAGGTTCTATTTTTGAATGAAATGGCTATATTTTTCAAATATATTTCAAGTAGTCAGAGACAAAGTAAACCTAATTATCAGTGATTAATTATTAGGTATAATTTTTTTATGATGGAACTCCCATAACAATAAAGCGTAAATCTGTAAAAAGCAATTATGTTTCAAACAATTCACAAATTGTAACTTCAACGAGTTAACAAAATTGATCAGATTAAATTTTTTTTCAGAACATTTGATGAAGAAAAATCTCACTTTGGTGCCGGAGTTTCACTCTCACTTGGAGCAAATGAAACTTTTAGCTCCTGAGACTTTCCGCAACCAAATATCCTTCAGCTACGCCAAAATGAACGACGAGTGGAATGTAGTCAACGTGCCTGGATTTGACACCAGATACGATCCCACTAGGTAAGAATTACTATGGTTGTTTATGTAGGTTTGATCCATTTTAATAACATTTAAGCTATTCTAGAGAGTTACAGTGAAATTTTATAAATTTTCGTTATTTCCCTTTAAACGAACTGGAATGATAACTTGATCAAGTGGACCCACAACTAAACTAGTATTAATAATCTTCAAGTTATTTGTCATTTTTGCTGACAATTTATCACATTGTTTATTAATGTATATTTTATTCGTTTACAATTTGGTTTTTCTTTATAAACATATTTACAAGCTGTATCGTCTTGTAAACCGCAGCTCTCGCACTTAATATTGCTGGAGGGAAAATTAAATTCTACGTCTTTAATCTCGCAAGATGTCTGTGGTATAACTTTCATCTACAGTACATGACAAAATAGTAATTACGTTTCTTATTAAAGATATAAGCAACTTGAAGAAACATTCGTATTTCACCGCAAGCGTTTAATTTTCTCTCCCTTCGTACACAGCAAACAGAATTGCTACAAGGACAAATTCTTTCGCCGCATTAAGTCCCACTTAAACGTAGTTTAGACAAGTAGCAAGTTGTCTCTTGTGTAAAAAGTTACTGGCATTAGCTAATTCGTCATTAACTTTTATGGCGTCATTAAAAATGACAGTTATTTTTATCGTTTAAAGGTTTTTAATTATATGCTTAAATTTAACATTATTTGTCTGACTTTTAATAAACAATAACTATAGTTTATGATACTAATATTTATCAATAAGAAATTAAAAAAGACGTACATACTTAAACGATTTGAGATAAATTTTTATTATGAAATATCCACTCATTTTTAATTTTTCCTATAAATTTAATCGCCTCATTATGGTTACCATTATAAGTATTTAAGTCTAACCCTTTATTTGCTACATCAATTATAAACCGAGCACTGTTGAGATAAAAGCAAATTATAACACTTATAACTAACTGTTCTTTGTTGCAGGTTCCTTTCGCTGCATTGTTTCCTCTTTCCCCATTTTAAGTTCTGTCCGAGATAGCTTCAATATACGGTTCCTGGTGTTCAAGAAATACTTGCATATAAAGTAGATTGTTTAAAGTTTTTGTATATACATCTGTTTCTCACAAAGTTATTTTGCTTGCATTTTGTAGTCTAGCCTCGCCTGGGCTTTGAAAGACGATGCATTTCGTTTAAAATTTCTGTGTAGTTGTGAAAGCTAATGACTACGAAATGTTTGTAAGTAATGTCATTTGAGAGATATTTTCTAATGTTAATCATTGTAAATGAATCAACTATCTCTATGAATCTCAAAATAAAAAATAAGTATTTTAAATTCGTCAGGATCAGATAAAGATAAAAGGAAAGAGCATTCGGTGTAGAATATTAAAGTAAACGATTTAAATAGCATAGCAATAGATCCAGATTAGATACAATAAATGAAACGTACATATAAACTCTCCATTTAATTAATCTAACTGGTGTTAAAAACTACATATATTCCTAAAAATTTTGTGTAAATTCGAATTAGGTGTTTCATTGTAAAGACAGTCACTTACAGTATTTTGTTTGAGGAGCAAAATCCATCGCTCAGGTTGTGATATTAAGTGTATGGTTAGTAATTTTAGTAATTAGTAATTGTTTTTAAACAATAAACACATAACGCACAAGGAATAGAAATTAATTAAAAATACGTACAACTATAATTATATTTTTGTTAAAAGGTACAGAATTGAGCGTTTTTGAGTTATCACTTGTCATTATCATTGTCATCATTCTAGTTAAAATTAACATTAAAAATTTAAAAATAATATGGCAGTAAACGACATTTTATATCTTTGATCGTATTTTCGAATTTTGTTTTTAACTTTTCACAGCTTATCACAATTTTATTTAATTTAATTTGCTACACAATCGTCTTAAGCTTAATTAATTAAAATTGTCATCTGTTTTGTTAATGAGATTACGTTCTCATCGTATATTCAAAATTAATTAATTAACCTTTGTTTTCTTGAGAACAAAGTGTCGTCAAATTTTTATGAACAGGAATTTTCAATAATATTATCGATATTGTGATAATTCTATCGGTCCGATTTCATTTGTGTAATGAACTTGCCTTATTCCCAATTATTTTGAAAATATAGTCAAGAACAAATTTAACATTTTTTACATATTTTTTTTTACATAATAAATACAATAAGAATAACTAATGACTAGTGATTTCCAAAATATGGTCAACATCGGTAGTGCAAGTTGTATCATATTATATTTTCATAAAATACTATATTTGTACACATTAAAAGCAATTATATCAATTTATACATATATAAGTAACGACTGTGATACTAGTTTAAGTCTTGAAAATATAGATAATAATATAATGTTATTGTATGAAAAGTGTAATAAAATGTATTTATAAAGTATCTTCCAGTCAGAAATGTTATGACTTTGTTTGTAAATTAAGTTTGTTTATGAAATAAACAATTAAAAGTATTTTGACGTTTAATTTTTAGTCCACGTAGTATTAAGATAATGTTCTGAATTAATTACAGTAAAAGAAACAATTATTTACTGTAGAAAGCAGTAGAATTGGTATTGGGAACCAATTTCTTATATTCAAGTAACGAATCTGTTAACTAGACGAAAATCATAAATGTAGATAATTTCATTGTAATAGTAGATCTTGAGGAAAGTGGTAACCACGAAATTAATCAGAATAAACCACTATAATTTATAAAACCTAAAATAACTATAGGCCATAAAGAAGAACATATAGTCAAACCTAAAACAAATAAACCTGTGTATAAGCGAGAAGAGGCAACCCAATATAACAGAAAGTAGCTTCATTATGGAAACATATCGAGTACGAATCATCGCGACCGTCTGGACTCGTGCAAGGAATGCGGGTTATTGTCCGCAGAGACGTGTTACTGGTTTTAATTTCTTATTGAATCATTTTAAAGTTTATTTTCTTTTAACAATACAACGAGTCGTTTAAGTGATGAAAATGAGAATAACGTCATTGATTCTGAGGACAAAGTAGCTGAACTTTCTAAATTATTAAGACTTGTATTTCAATTCGACATTGTTCTCACTTATTATACCTGGAACACTTAATAAAACTTTCGTAGTGTTGATTGAAATTTAAGAATTGAAATTCTTCCATAGAATGCTTGTATTCTGTAACGAGAATAATTTACATTTCAAATTGATCGATTCCAAAACTAGACGTGGTCTCATTAAGTCCATGCTTTTGACAACGCCATATCGATTCCATTATGACTATCGTTCTCTTTGACGGTAGTGTAATTGATCAACAGTCCATAGATATTACGTATTACTAGGGTTGCCATTTATCTCTTTTTCCCGAATTTATCCTAATTCAGGTAACACCAAACTTGGAAAAGGAACTTCAAAAAGGCTACGGATGAAAAAGAAAACTTTCTATTTAAGTGGAATTTAGTTATAAATAACAACTTTCTTGTTAAAAACAAAAAATAAATAACTAAAGAAGGTAAAGATAGTGATAAAGAGGAAACTACAGACAGTGACAAAAACAGAAGATTTACCGAATAAAATAATTTGATTATAACAATATGAGCTCAGACGGTCATTCAAAATTGATGCCAATACCTACTATAATGTACTAACAATATCACACATTACTTTTAAATCCATTGAAAAACTAAGTGCCGTTACTTACTGATCCAACGATCCGCAACATAAATTACTCCATAAACGCACTCTGAGCCCTTATTTATATCGTAAAAGACGCATGAATAGAGCTCTGAGAGCACACAGTAACATAATCTTAACACTTCTCAACGATTTAGTACTTAAGTAAAGCGACTTCAACCAGATTATGTTTCAACGTTTGATCCAAGCGGTTTCACGATGTAAAATTGCAAGAGAAAATTACTATAATGTGATTTCTATCTATAATTCCTTTTTACGTTGTTAGCAGTAGGATTCCCTATGACAGGGCTGCCATGGACAGTATAAAGAACGTGCAGATCTAGAGCAGAAATTTTACTTATCATTCAAACATTTGCTTTGATAAGAATGAAAACCTGGACCCTTTAAACAGTCATGAGATCATATCTCTAACTGTTGAACCAAACAGGTCATTATTCCTTCTATTCATCGATCTTCATTAGACTACGATTCGTCCTTTTCAAAGTTTATAGAATCAACCTTTTCCTCCTTTGGTTTAGTTTACTTACTGAGTCTTGTTTTTACTGTTATTAGTAATAGCTGGTCGCTGCCAGTTAGACTCCAACTGGATTTAATCCATTAACGTCTGAAGCTTTCTCAAGAGTCGAATTATCACCTCTCTTAGTATGTAAAACTCTTTGTATTTATGTCTTGAAATATTATATTGATGGAACTCGAGCACCGAATTTAAGAGCCTATAAAAAGTAAGCTGAAGAGATTAGCTTACACGTTAATGGTTAATGTTCGTGTCACAGTAAAAGACCTGAATGTTTTATTTGATCCACACTTATAGTTTCCAAGCCACATATTCGTATGTTCCTTTCTTTTGTCTTCTCGATGATACCTTATTTGATAACTAGACGATGCCCGCGGCTCCGCCCGCGGAAAAGTCGATAAACAAAATATTG
>LGAG01000294.1:2657585-2675071 GCA_001278395.1 Lerema accius | reverse complement strand
AACAGAATGAAAAAAGGATAACATTTGAAATAAGTAACTCATTTATATCCGTTAGACTAGAAATAATGTGTACAATATTTCGCTACTTTCAGATTGGATGTGTCTCGTAAAATTCAATGTTCCTCTGTATGAACCTTAATATTTAGGTGTATTACGTTCATTGTTATTAATGTAACCTATTTCTTAGATACTACGATTTTTCAAATAGAGTTTTTGCTATGACAATATGACATAACTATGAAATACGTGGACTAAAAGTGCTGTCTTAAGATGAAATTCACAAATAGGTCATCGAGAATCTCCCAGCCGTATTTCATAAAGTGTTCTATCTCAAAGCAACTTTAAGCCCCTTATTCCTTACTTTATCGTACTTACACCAACCTCAGAGAAATTTTCATCTGCGCTCATTAAATCCCTTTATCCGTGAAACGGCCTTGCGACCAACTCAATTTTAGTGGCATTCCGCCACAAGTTTGGCATGAAATTCCTTTATTACTACTGAATGATTAATTAAAGTGATTGACATGGTTGTTCGATACGCAGTGGCGGGTCCCTCGGGACGGTCGAACACCTGCCTACGGTCCATCTTCTTTAAAATCGATTAAGAACGAGTGCACAGTCACTCCGGGTAATTGGCTTCCTCCCGAATTTGTTCTGACCCAATAAAAAGTTGGGCTCGACAAGCGGATTTGTTCGACAGAGATGAAACTGACGAGTTCAGTTATAAAGGAAATTCTCGACGCTAAATTGTTTTTGTACGAGTTCAGTTTTTTTGTATTTTATTTGTCCAGTACATACACCGAAATAGCACTCAAAACTTTTTATGTTATAGTCAGGCAAATAAGTTTTCTAAAACCTTTTTTACTGAAAAATATTTTTTAAGTACATATAAATTATTTCTTGACTTAAGATTATCTTTTCATTACTGAGTCATACTAAAAGACCATTTTCTGCATTATTTGTCAATGTTATTTTATCAAAAATATACCTCATATATATACGAAAATACAAAGAAATTCCGAGGCTAATTGTAAGAAATAACTAAATTTAGCAGTATTTTGCTGGCAGCATACAAATTTAATAGCACGGAGTATCATGTACAAAGAAATAATATTGCTCTGTCATGTTGCTTTGTTGCTGTTTTTAGGTTTTTCTATGCTTAATCTGACTTTTTCTGTTGTAAAAAGTTTTCTACGAGCAAAGACAGCGATATTTTTTTGTATTTTATTTGGAAGTAAACTAGATTTTATATAACAAAAGTACTTACAACGTGTAATCGAATTACATCTTTCATTTTTTGTAGTAAATACAAAAATAAAAGAAACAACTAATACCGTTATTATCTTAAATATATGTGTACTAAGTGAGTGGTTATAATATACGATATGTCATTAACTTTAATCTCAATAACCTCTGAACCACCTTTCAAAATCTTCTTCCTCTTAATTGCTTCAAATACCAACTAAAGCACCGCAACAGATAGTAAAATCATTTATAAACGTTATCTTCAATTCACAAAATCACTCGCTCGTATAGGTATCTCAAAAGGCGGATATCTTTGCTATAAGAGAGTTGTAACCATTTTCTTTAATGGCAGTAGCGTTCGATCCAATAGTACGTTTATAAAGTGTCTTCTAAATCTTTATAAGAGTTTTGAATGTGTTTGATACATTGAACGGAGCGATTAACTGAACTGGATCGAACTGGATTGAACTGGTTCAGTTAATAGCTCCAAATAAACATAATTAAGCTTTCAAAGAACGCCGATTGATCTCCCGCCCATTAGTTTGGAAATGACACCCAATTAAATAGAGTCCCATTTGTTTCGACGTGCCGCCAGCTCCTTCGTGTAGGTGCGTTTATATACATGACTATTTTATTGAAAATAGCCAACTAGTGAGAAATTACGAAGGCCATACGAAGGCCACCGGTTGCCATAAAGAAACTAGAAAGGAAGAAACAATATATGACTGAAAACAACTGAAGTCGTAGGTAAGAATGGACAGAAGCAACTGGCGACTAATTTGTCCACCAATAAGGTGGTTGTTACTAGGCAATTTTATACAAAAATTATCAGCAATAATTTTAAGATTTTCTGAAAATGATTTATCTGAGCTTTTTCCCGGTATTAAAATGTATCTTACTAACCATAGATCAGTAAGTCATTTTATTTAAATTGTTTCACAATTACAAAATAAAAATAATTTATGCTGGTTAAAAGACTCCTTCATACATTGCCTAGTGTGGATACGTGTTTACTAAGACCGTTACCCTTACTTTTCTTACCCAACCTTACATGTAAAGGTAAGGAAGTTAGTACCCGATAAAGATGAATAATTACTCCAAAATCATCTTCTGTATAAAGGGACCGCACATTGTTCCTTTACACGGCTTATAGTTTCGATTGACTTTCGCTTTTTATCCCTCTGCTCGGATATAAATTGTTTTGTAGAGGTAGTCTTTGTATGTATTTTTTATCTCTAGCCTTTTACTGTATGTTTTGTTTATATCCTCGATGTTTATTATACCTCTACGATTGAAAGCTTAATTGATAGTTTTTAATAGTGTTTTCTTTTTTAATTTAGTACGCAACTCTAAAATTACAGTTTTCGATCTTTCAAATGCGTTTTGTGTTCAAGATTCAATCATCATCAATTTAATTGTTACTTTTCAGTAGGTTTTGACAGAGTAGTATTGGGTATTTATTTAATAAATTCAGTATTAAAATGGCAACAGTAAAAATTCTGTTTGTATGTTGTTCATTATACTGGTCATACTTGCCTTAATCTTGTAAGTAATAAACGTATTAACTACAGCAATGTTTTCTATCCCATCATAGTTGTTTTTAATGTTAACTATATAATCTCAGTCCTCCACAAAATGAGGTATTATTACTTGTTGAAACTCATTCACATCGCAATTTTATCCACCTGAGCTCTGCTGTGTAGTTACATTTTGCAGACTTATAATTGGCTGTTGGAAGTTAATAAGAGAATTATTTTAAGAAAAAATCATTTCTCTGTGACGACTGACAGCGAGTAAAGAGTACTTTGAAAGCAAAGATAGATAAGTAAACTATTATTGTTAGTAATTTGAAAGAATGATAGTCCTGGGGAATGAAAGGTCTATGTGGTCGATACGCTACGACATACGATGAGATACGAGTACACGCGGCTGGGATGGTGTTTGAATAAAATAGTAGCTATCTGTTGGATTTTAATTTATGAAGAAGGTAAGGGAGAATGTAACAATGCTTAGGAATTGATAAACAGAACAGACTAACAGATTATGAAATCTTGAAAAGAAAAATTTTATGTTAATTTTGTCGTTAATCAAAAACTCTCTCACATATTCGGGAAGGTTATTATTTGAATATACTGTATGTTTTGAAATATATGTATAACATGTATACTTATAGAATTTATCATTATTTAGGTATATTAAATTTATTTATCTGTGTATCTACACACAATAAACTGTCAGCAATTAACTCTTTACGTGTCAAAATAAATACGTTATGTCGCTTACTAATATACTCGTAGGTATATTCAGTACGACTGTATCCTTAGAATCAAAACCAGTTGGTGTCAATTAAACGAACCCTCAGTCAGCCATATTTCGATGTGACACGTTAAATGTCCCGAAGTCCATTTATCGAGAAATGTACTGATTGACATCTGTTTCCTTTACATTTCAGCGATCGCGTGCTGTCCTGAGAAATCGAGGTTGGCTTTCGCGGCTTCAGATAAATTTCATTCGAGATTAGTATTGTCAGCTTGGTGAAAGTTTTCCTTAAATGTCGCACCTATTTTGAGCGTCAATTATTTATGAACAGGTAGTCAAGACAGGCTTTTATGGTAACTTGGACTTCACTTATAATTTAAACTAGTAATATCAAATAATTGTATAAAAATTAATAACATCAAACAATTGTTTAATGCGCTATGTTCATTTATGTGTTTTTGGTCATTGAAAATATTACACGGAATTAATCATCAACCATGAAAGACTTTAATCTGAAACAAAATTGTTACAATGAATCCTAAAATTAAAAAGTTTTTGACAATTTAATTGCAGAATAGGAACAGAACTATTCAATAAGCCATGACATTCAATTTATATCAATTAATATGATTGAATGATTGTATCTACCTATTAACTGACACTAACTTAACCGAGTTTGTCCGAGGCACGTGCTCAAGGGCGCATAGACCGTTGTTCGACCACGAAGGACATTGCAGAGTCTTCTATCTTAGTAGGTCGATCTAGTTTGATAAACCTTACAAAACCCCGTACTAGCTTATCTTTATAAAATTAAGTCATCGTCATCATCGCCCTACTAATTTTAAAAATGTGTAATCATTGTAAAGGATGCTTAATAGATTAATGTTTCACGCACTTGATACTCTTCGTCGCAAAAAAACTAAAATCTGTTTTCTTAATTACGACTAAATTGGTATAGTTTTTGCGAAAACAACTGACAGTTATTTATTTTTTATACAGACAATAAATTCACAAAGAAATGTTTTGGCCTCTATATCGATAACGGTATCCACCTACACTAAAATTTGTTTTACAAATATTCAATATACTAAATTGACTCCGTTCTTCGGTAGAAGAATAACCAAATTAAAGATTGATGGAAGACCCCATATAAATATAAATGTCCCTCCCATAATGGATACAAAATTAGTTAATTACAATTATCATAGACTATTAACGTAACTAAGGAACGGAGGACATTAGATACAAAGTTACTTCTTCGACTATAGCGATAAATCAGATTAGAATAAACACAGATTCTATTGCCATAAAGCTGAACCTCGATATAAATCACGAACAAAGTTAATTCGAACGCAGCGTGTCCCGACAATGCACACAAAAGATTAGTTCACTATCTGAACGATCGAATACGCGTTTTGTGCTATTATTGGGCCCTGATTCTATAGAACTGTATTCTATGACATCAGTTGCCGCGCCCGCCTGAATACTAACGAGCTTCCAAATACAGTTGCACGCGAAATAAGGTGTACTTTGAAATATTCTGTAATTATTACGTAAAAGGTCCAAGTTTCGGTAATTTTTTAAGTATAAAAAAGGTAAGCAGAAGTTTGTGATTTGACATATTTAATACTTAAAAGGCTAATTAAGTTACATTCTAATGTTAACTTAAATTAAGCTCACATACTATTATGTTACTGCAAAAGCCAGAACTACAATAAACTCTAGGATTTACCGGTAAAACCTAAGATTTATCGACTTCTACTGTTGTTTCAATACAAATAAAAAAGATTTTCTTCTCTCTTTTTAATCAAAATGTACCTTTTGACTTGGCAATTTAAAATATTTTTTTTCAATGTTGTGTGTCTAAACCTTCTTCACATTCAAGCAAAGCTTTCGTTTTAAGTAAACCAGCAAGAATACACATAACAGTCAACTACATACAGCGTTACATTACGATCTGTCAACTTATTTGCGCCGCTAACTGTACTTAACCAGGCATTTAAATGTCCCCTTCATAGCCCAGATTACGTGTTGTGAAAGCAGTGGGTCAACTGCAGTGAACTACTGGTTCAGTACTTCCTACGCTTATCTGCGGAATCGAACCACGAATATGCTAGTTTCGACCATTTCCTTCGAGATTTGCATATAAAATGGCACTTTCTGGAGACCTCTAGTTCGATATTTATCTACTTATTATTCTATCTTGATTAAGGTAAATTATATTTGTATGATTAAAGATGCTATCAGTGTTCGTTGAAGTTAAGAAATTAAGATGATAGTAAATCAAGCAAACATATTTTCGAAGTCGTTAAAAATACAGAATGTAATTTTTCTTAGTAAAATGTTAGTTCAATACATTTACTTAACTAAGTTAGTTTAAATCTGTATATTGTGTAAGACAAACCTAAACAAATAAACACGCAAAGTAGATAGCATTTATACACAGCGGCTGGTGTAATTAAATTGCGGAATATGATCGTGTGAACCGCTTATACTCACCTATATTAAAACGCAGACGGAAATTCCAATAACCAATCATTAGATCTAGCGCCATTACATTTTCTAATAAGAGTATTACGGTTAGGTAAATTACGGGCATAATCTCTTCTCTATACCAATAATAAAAAGTGAATAATTCTAGGAAATTTTATTGTATGTCTGCTTTATCGATATACAAACTATTTCTACCATTGAATATGTCTAGTTTATAAGTCAATTCAGTCCTATTAAACTTTTTATCGCGTGAAACAGTTTTGTTCGTTTACAAAATGGTTTTATTTCAGTAATTTTAGTTACATTGTATTATTTTTACTTCAAAACTAAAACTCTTTCCCCCGTTTTGGTGACAAAGTACGTATATTTTATTATATTGGTATGAAATAACTATGAAATTATTGAATTTATTGTCGTGTACTATTCAGTATTCGAATAGGTTGGCACAGATTATATCCTAAACAACTTTATGGTGTTATTAATTCAATGTCCTGTAAACTTATTGCCTTACAGTAACCTTCGTAACCTATTCATTATCAATATTATACGACTCGCAGCTGGGCAGTAACTGTGGACTAATTCAACTAACGACTTTCTCGTTGCTTAACTTAAAGCAGACTTTTTTTTTATAGAACACCAACCTATATAAAGATTGCAACTAAAGTGAGACTATCTATTTTCAACACTATTATTAATTGAGTAAATAATAAATGTAATTAAATTGGTAGTAAAGTATTAGTTATTGCTCCATAATACAGTAGTTTAGACTAAACAATTTGAGACCATAAAATAAGTATAGTTATCAATTAAAATATCAATTCTCTCGACACTAACCATCAGGGAACCTTAAGATTGATTTACAATAGTTAAAACGGGTACATACGTATTGAAGGAAATTTAAACATCACCTTTTCACTATGACGACTCTTACCTGCATTAAGAAAAAAATGATTTACGAGTAGGTAATCCTCTGACTCACTGAGTACATTTTCATTCACGCCCTATAGAAGAACAACAACAATTAACCGCCAAGTCAAGCAAAAAAACGGCACGGCCGTAACCATCTTTTCTCGAAGCATTTCAGGCCATTTTCGTTTTCTTATAACTTCGTTTGGGAGTTAGGCTAGTAAAGGCTAGAAGCCTGATTTTTTAACACCCAAGCAAGCATTATATAAACACAATATATTTCAAATTTCATTCAATTTGAACCAGTAGTTTAAGAATTATAACGAGTTAAAGTTTCTTGATTATGACACTCACTCACTCACTCACTGACGATCATCAAAGGCACTTCTAGCAGACATAGAAGCTTCAAACTTAAAATACAATTTGGTGTTTAGTTTCTGATTCTATATTTTCCTTAATATTTCTAACAAAAACTACCTTTAAAGTAGCAGAATAGCGCTGTAAATCGTGTACAAATCGCAGAGCAAGGCGAAACGGTAATTAACTTCTGTATAGAGCAGGTGTTTGTTAACTGCAGGCTTCGTGGTCTCGTGTAGGCGTGGCCGGACAATCTATGCAGGGAACAAACTCAGCTAGATACGCTTTTAAAATAAATTATAGAGTATACTAAATACTATCTAGGGACTAGTAACTAAGAAATACATGATACTGACTTATACAAAGGTCTGCTAAGGATACTTGCTACTTTAAGTAGTTAGTAGTTATACTAATTATTGTTTTACAATTTTTTTTAACCGAAAATAACGATGCTAAATATGTATGTAAGAACGATCAATTGCTATCAGTTGCTTTTAGATTTCTTAAGAAAAATCCAACGACATTATACTTAATTCATCTTTTGATTTTGACTGAAGAGTGCGTCATGGAAATGGACATAACATATACACACAGGTTCAAAAATACTACCCTCTTTCTGAGTTAGTCGGGTAATTATAAAAGTACAGTAGTAAGTAAGTTCGTAGAGAATCATGTTCGCTAAGTTTCTAGTACAAATAGTCCATTAAAATTAATACTATAATAATTTTCACTGCAGGTACTCCGGTTTATTCCATTATTCACACTTAGAACTGTAGTGAATAAAATCGACTTTGTATAATAAATTCGAGCGGGAACGAAGGACTCGAGAAAATTTAAATGAATGCAGAAATGTAAATGTATGCACGAATATGCTATTTACTCGACGATAACTAATAGCTTGTAGCCGGAATCTATTCTAAAGTGGTAATATTAATCCATACTATATTACATTTGCGTAAATCAGAAGCGATGAGCTTTAGCGACTATTTGTAGCCATTGTTATTAAGAGTATAAGCCGAAACATAGTATAAAAATAAATTACACGAGATATTTACCAAATAAAATAATGTAGTTACGAGTTAGTCACTTATCTATTTATTTTTGTGTTTAAAAAAAATTACTATTGTTTAAACAATTGCGCCTAAAGAACTAACAAATCGATTAGAATCGAATCCGGAATCTTTAATATATTAGTGTTATTATAATGTATATGTTAGTGTAATGTGTAAATGTGTAAGTTTGGCTACATTGGGTTTCATAAAAAAATCGTAAGTTGTTTCTTCTAACTATATGTATAGATACAGATACATTATTTGATCTGTGTATAATCTTATCCACTGTTAAACATTACGAATGATATCAATAAGTTACGTTACAAGCTAAGGGATAGCAAACAAAGCTCTCATGCCTTACACCGCAAGTCAAATGTGCAAACGGCTAACAAACAATAATGGCGAGAAATCTCCGCGTCGCAGGCGCGAGGCGTGGTCGGTTCTAGGCGCAGTTCTTGTTCAATTAAAATCTCGATTATAATACAGTGAAAGGCACTTGAAAGCGCACAATATATCTGAAACGAATTGAGAACATAATTATGTAGCGGTTGATAGGAAAATTACTCGTCGTGTTGAAAGCCAGCTTGAGGGCATTAGGTAAGCTTGTAAGAAATTAATCTGTTTTTGGTATCTACAGATTTTTCGAGATTAACTACCTTCGCTTGCCAAGGGATAGTAAAAAGTAGTTACCTTATTCAAATCACGGGCTTCAAACGTTCAAGAGGTTATTAATCTTTTAGGGAATTATTAAAATAATTAACCTTATTACAAAGAAGTTATGTAAGTAAGTACTAAGTGTTTTTTGTCTTCTGAAAAGTTCGAAGCTCGCGATATGTATTTATAGTAGTTTAATACAAAATGATACTTTCAGTTGTAGTTTTCTATGATTGAGACAAAAAGAAAAAAAATAACACTCGTACCTACACTACGAGTCTCATAAGACCATTTTTTGATACAAGATATCCGTATTGATATACAGAGAATACATCATTTAGTGTAGAGCTTAAAAAACAAAATAAAAATACAAAAATGCTACTTTAAAATAGGACATGGGTCAAAATATCATTCAGCTCCGCCCTTTGACACATTCTTTGGACGCGATACTCCCTCCGACTGCTATAAAAAATGTTTTTATTGTTTTGTTGAGCGAGTCGTTATCCTTTGAGCTTCCAGACATACCTACAATTGTTTAATTGCTTGCACCCGCATACTACCAACATATTTCGCAAGTTTTCAAGGATACAGTATTTTTGTAATTAAACGAACTCATTTTATAAAGTACGCGTTCAAATAAAGCAAATGAGCATTGAGTTTTAAAATTACAAAATAGTGTTGTAGACTAAATTAGTTTAAGTTAATTTACATACAAAGCTGTCGCTAAAACTTGATGAGTCATTCCCAGTAACCGTATTAGATAAGCATAATATTAGATATTAACAATATTTAAATTAATCTTGAATAATATTTCTGCTCCTTTTAATATTATAAAAACAAATTACGACTTCATAAAAGGCACGGCAATTGGCTTCATTAAAATGAAAAGCGCAAACCCGCTTATAATATCAATATCCCTTCGATTATTATTTGTAGAGATATAATATTAATCTGAGCTGTCACATTGATCACGATTAATGATATAATATTACTAGAGCCTGTATAGATTATTCTGCGCCCGCGACACTCTGGTGAAGTAGACTCGACTGTTTGCGAATGAAAAGCTGTGTCATGATCGATTTATTCTCAAGAAACCACTTTAATTCGATAAGAATTTCGTTATCAAATAACAACTTCACGAACTAAACTAACTAAAGATTTAATTATAGATTTAAAAATTGTTTTTGGTTACTTACATTTTAGAAAAAGATCCGTAAGGTAGTTTTTTACTATAATACTCGTACACTACATCAAACAATAGTTTTTATAGCCGTACGTCTACGTACGTATCGTATTTAATTGGAAGGTTTAAAAATAAAAAAATAAAAATATTTTAAAAATGTCATGGTGAGCGTCAACAGTCTATCAAAACGTCTCTTCTATCTAAAGGAGAATATGAAATTAATCTCATATTAAATGACATTATGAAATTCAGCTTATTATAAAATCCTGATTATAGACACTTTCATTTAGCTTTATTAAACAATACCTTACCTTACCTTCTCGTACTTTAAATGTTTAGTTTCTATCAAAACTTCATTCATTACTTTAATGTCTGTTACGAGTACAAGGTGATTTCAGTAATCAACCAACGACGGTGTAACCATTTTAATAGTCGTAATTGAAACAACCATTAAAACTTAGACAAAGCTCAGTTAAATAAGTTATGGTTAAGATTTATCATTATAACGAGATAAACATTTTATGTACCTTTAGGGAGCTTAATATCGCAGGTGGTTCGTAACTAAGATAATATTTAACTAGTCAACTCATTAGTAGAAGTAATATTATTTTTATTTCAACATGTAGTGTATCTGTATAGAGTGTTACATAATTTGCTAGGAACACTATATAACTCTACTTAAGTATGGTGGATAGTGTGAACCAGTCAATTTAATATAACTTTTTATATTATGTACAAAACATACTCGTCAAGAGGAGTCAAAATATTTGAGTCACAGTAGGAATTTTCAATTAGTTTTTTTTTTGCAATAAATAAAATTCTATGCAAAAATGAATACTATTGTTTTATTATTATAAACAGCTGTTCATGATACGTGTATTCTCTGTAGTCACTGCAAGACGTCCAGCCAATGACCCCATTGTATCTGTGGGGAGGACAAAAAGCAAATCCTCCAAGCTTAAAATTGAAACACCGCCGCGCCGGGACGCTCAGTTACACTTCCCGGGTGACCATTATTTACGAGGGACTTTCCGGTTTCACAGATCCTGTTACAAGTACGTAGTCGACTGTTTAAATATTTAATTTTATTGTTTTAACGCCCTCTTTAATGCGTCTGGACACGAAGAATAGACCAAATACTTTGTAGGTACTATTGCTTACGAACGTATGAGAACGTATACGAAACGTATACGAACGTAAACGTATACGTATGAGGTTACATAGTTTTGAGCTTTTGATATTTATATGATTTACGTACAAACGTTTACTGTGTTATGTACAATGACTCGGTATAATTTGTATTGTATATCAAAAACTTATTTTATTGTAATGATGCAAGAGCAATTTTATTTCGTAATGTCATTTAAATTGTAAAACTTTTGACTTTAACTGAGAGTGCTGGTAGTTACCGAGACAAACTAAATATTATGACTTTAACTTTATCATGTCCTTTAAATCTAACACGAGCATGGTCACCCTACTCTGAAACCACAGCACTTGTAGTTATGCCCTAATATCTTTCATTTAAAAGTTTTTATCTCTTACCGCATCTTCAGAAGTTTGCCTATAAAAGCCGCTAATAGCGACGCGGTTAAACTTCCAGCTCAGAGTATGTTAAAGTTAACTAGTACACTATTTTGGCTTTTTAAGTGTCATTTGCGGTTTACCGAACATTTTATGAGACGCTCCCCTGGAGTTATAGAACTGCTACTACAATTTTGCAATTCTATTTTTAACATTGCATTATGTTACTTCAATATTTTAATCATAATAAATAATCACACAGTTAAACAAATGCGATCAAAAAACTGGGCCGTTTTAATTTTTCACCTGTTTTTTACATTTTTATAATAAAATTGAAAATTGGGGAGGCTCTGTTTGTCTGTGTGTTTGAAAGAGCATCACGTAAAAAAGGCTGATTTGACTGTTATTTAGGCTTTGTTTTATTTCAATCAGTCCACTCTATCAAAAGTTATTAAAATTTAAAGTTTAAATGGGACTTCTCTAACTGACGTGACTAACAGTAGACGTGGTCGGCCATATTGAAAAAACATGCACCGAAGCGAAGCGAGGGCAGGTCCACTAGTTAGTATTAAACGTTTAGATAGGTAGGTATAGAGGATATAGTGCAATGTACGTATCAAATTAAACACAAATACATTGCAAAAGGGACCATTAAAACCGTTTGAAGCGATCAGCGTGTGTGGTCCGTGCCACCTGCATTCAAATTGAACGTTTGTTAGAAGGATTTAGACTATTGTCTGACTAACCAGGACCTCAACGATATTTTCGGGAGATATTTCTCCCTCTGTAAGTTTTAAATAGTCTTCAAAGTTCAATTAGGTTTATAAGTTGTTTAGGTAATTATTGGAATGTATTTCTAATCGATTAGATAATTTTGTGTCCTGAAGCACAGGTTTCAAATATTATGTAATGTATGTATGTAACCTATCGTCGGGTGAGGTGTATTATAATAACAGCTATTTAAGGATCAATTTTATTGAGTTCTTGTCGATCACAGCATTACTTTTAATTCTTTCTGCTGTCGCTCTATTTCGGTTTTTCTTGCTTTGGAGCTCTTCTAGAAATTATGTAGACTTATTCTTAATGTAAATTATTTGAAAAGAAAAAAAGTAGTACAGTCTGAACGCATCTATACTATACTAACCGATTAATTTCGAAATGACATGACCAATTGCCATGCCATGTTTCTGCGCGAATCAGTCGGCTATTTCATTAAAAACTGCATAATTTAAAACCAATAAAATCTTTCATCGCTTACAGCCCTCGGTTAATGAGAAGCAGTTACGAGAAAAAGCCCCCTTTGCATAAACTAGATAACCGCACGCTCACATTTCCAGTTTTACTATTCATGAGCGGTTCTTTTCTTTTCCTAAATGCAAATCCTCTTAAACTATGTGCATGAGGACTCCTGATAAAATTGAATTTGTTTCAAACGTCTGAAAACGCCACGTAACCAGAAGGCAAAGGCATTGGTTCTGATAGGAAATAAGTAGTTGTTAGGAATTCGTTTAGCTTGGAAGCTTTGTTTTGTTATTTGTTACGTTTTGTTAGAATAGTTGTTTATTTGTATCTGAAAACTGAATGGTTATGACTAAATTTAGCTCTTTAAGAACATTTCTCCTCGCTGAATAACGCGTTAAATATGCATTTAATTTTTTACTAAATGTAGCTGAAAATTAACTAAAGAATTGGTTTATAAACTTTGTTAGTATATTTGATATTTATGACATGCTGATCTTAACACCTTAAATAACTAAGCAACCACTGCAAATTATAATAAAGGAAAATATTTTAGTTCATCATCACTTGTCAGCAAAATAATAGTTTCGCAATAGCATAACAAAATAATTTAATAGATCTAACATTATAACAGTAACAAAATGACAGCTGAACCAATAATTTATGTGAAAGGACACCTACCCAATTACCGGACCATCTATATTATCTTGGTGCATAATATTTCCGAGAAAATCATAGCACGCGCCCACGTAAAGCCATAGATCATGAGAGTAAGTAACGGTCAGGCTGTAATGTTTCCAGGCCTCAGTTATTTCCTAGGATATATCTACCTTTGTTATATCGGTCCAAAATGCAAGAAATAATCAAATTTATAGGCCAGAAAAAGCTGACCATCTACTAAGCATCTAGGGAATCATGCACGCCTGACAAACCATAACTTTTTTTAAATCATTTCTAATTGAATCGTTTGATTTTTGCAATTTTAAGCCTTATATACCAGTATTATATCTCTCCTTTTATGTTACTGTTTCTTTAGTTATTATCATTTGAAGTTGCAGTAGATCTGAAATGAAATAAGCGGTAGGTATATTATAATTTTCAGAGTTACAACAAATTAGGCCCTTAAATCGTGGATACCTATTCCGTTCCACACGAAAATAGCTCGAACCTCGTAAATTGTGTGTTGCCGACAGCCAACTGACGTTATTATGAACGGTTCTCGCATAGAAGTGGAGTAAACCTTTCTAAGTCCCTGTTAGCTAAAAGAAAACCTTTGAGATACGGTTGACTGGGTAGCGTTTGGATTACGACGCAACAACGGTAAGCATTTTTTACACAAACGTGTAGCGATTAGGTTTTTTTTTAAAATAATCAAAAATCCTTCCGTCCCTTCGTTATTTTAGCTCAGTAAGCAATTATTAGTAACTTTACCAAGAGAAAAGTTAGTAACTGATTAGGTGAATTTATTTATAGCAGTTATTATTCATATTAAGCTTTTTATCACTACTTCTTTGTGTTATAAACTTGAATTATGTCAAACTTCATCCTCGTATGTGCTTGCATTATATTAAAAAGGCATCTAAAGTCCAACAATTCACTAAAAATGATAAAATAAACCATTCAATTGAAAACTCGAGTTTAACAACAGATAAATAAACAATATTGTTATTCTTAACTTAATGAACTTAGAACTTTTGATCCTTTATTTACCGATTAATGTTTGAAACAGTAACAACAACAAAAAGATAACAAATTATACGTCCGACCTTCATCTGAAATTCAAATCAATAACTTCAAACCCAGCTTCACGAAATAATTAATCAATTAATATCAAGCTGGGATTGTGATAAAAGATGATCGGAAAGCGAGATTAGTACCGACCATCATTAAGATCATTAAACTAGACGTAATGTTCAGATTGGTTAACTTGGATTAATGATAAATAATTGATGATAAAATAAAACATAGGAAGTTATGAGATATCAAATTGAATTGGATTGAAATTATCAATTTGTGCCCTTTTGGATTAATTTATAATCAACCAAGACCAGTTTAACTACAGTTAACGGTAAGAGTAGATACGGATCTACCAAGGTAAGTAAATTCTAAGTTACACCACAAAATAGAGTTTATTATATTTTTTTGTTACACCTATTACCGTACCCTTATTGCAACTATTACTAACAGGACCTATTAACTCTAATTAAGTATTACTAACAATCACTAACGATGAGTCCTAGGTAAAGTTTTAGGTACTTGAGATTTGCCACGATGGCCACTAGGATAGTATCTAGTATCTCATCAACAATGTTATAAAGATTCTAACTATTTACAAATTAATTGCAGATACGGCGATAAACCAACTAAATAAATACGATGAAGACATTACAATGTAGACATAGACGCATTAACACTTCGAGCGAAGTCGGCGACGTATTTTAGGAGAAAAAGGTCCCGTACAACAATGTAATTCAATGTTTAATGCTCTATCATATACTTTGATTATAAATATGGCTCCTCCAAAATGGCAACTCCATTGTTAAATGAGAATTCGAGTAGTTACGTAATTTATGTTTTCAAAAAACAAACGATAAATTATTTGGAAGATGTGCTTTTCATCTTGGCATATTTTAATCATTTTTAACTTTTTAAAACTTCAAAGTTTTGTCGAATTTAGTTTCATGGATAACGTCAAATATTTACTGAATCCTTTTAAAGCTGTTTTCTTCAACAAATTCACAGAACCCTAGCAGCTGATGCAGAACAAAACGGAGCTGTTTAAAAATTACATAGTAGAAGAGGAAACCTTCATAGCTTTGAAGCGATCACCGAAGCGAGACAGACAAATAGTAATTACTGAGGGTAGCGATCCAGTGGCATCGACCTTAACATGTGGTCAGGCGAATGACTCTGCATTGAAAATGTATGCGCAAAAAGCCTCGAGGAACAAAGCTGTAGGGAAAGGCAAAATGATGACTCATAACGAGAAGTGCCTTGAGTAAGAGTAATGTTTAAATGCATTAGGAGAGTACACGGATCTTTTGATCCTCGTCATCAAAGATAGCTCTTGGTTAGCCTTAGTGAAGGTTTAAAGGCACTCCTTACCTAGATCATTCATCAGGTTTGATGCATTATACCCACAACTAGAAGACTTCGTCTCAGTAACACGTTGACATAGCTCTACGGCTTATCGTACGGAACGGACAAGAAGTATTTTGCCACTAGCGGTCACCCATCCACTTCCCGACCACGCCCGCATGTGCTTAACTTCGACGATCACTTAGAATCGACGCAAGCCGAACTTCCATTTACAACTAACATTTACAAACGGACAATTAACTAACGCAAGTTTAACATCAAATAGACCAACTTCACTGAAATTCGAAACTTAACCTACAACATAAAACTTTTACGACCATTTTAACTTTGACAACCCTTTAAATTAATCACATCCAGTAATTGTAGCTGGCATCCACACATCTAATTAGAACTCGGGTTCTTTATTTTGTCGGCGGCAGGATGTGCCCGTCGCTACGATTTATGGGCAACGCGACCAAATCGATTTGTCTGTAACATAAAGCCGGTGTAAGTGTAACCCTTTGTTTTATTAGAAAGTAACGGAATTTGTCTTTTATGTGGCTTTATATTATTATGAGCAGTAGGGAAGTTTCATACGGCTTAAATGGTCTACTTTCATACAATTAATATCAAATACTAGATGACGGGGCTGTGTCAAAATAGTTGTGTTATGGACACAGCTGTTTTTTGTACGTGAATATGTTACACATATAATGTTACAGGTTATTTTTTTTAAATTAAATACAATTCTTAAAGTCGTAAAATAACCTCTTCCAAGCGCTTCCCCCCTCTCCACCGCGCTCCATTTTTCACTGTTCTCGCTTATTGTTATTCATTTTTTGATCCTTTAGATATCCAGATCCAGTTGTATAATTCGTTTTTGAATGAAGACGATAGATTCGAAACCACAACTGTGTTTTACTGTACTTTACTTTTTACTACTATATTTTAGTGTAAAGTATATACACTGGGGAGTAAAAAACTTCATCTGTTTAATATTCCTTTCATATAAAATCCGCAAAAATATGTGGGTATTTTTACAGTTTACGGTCCTACATATTTCAACACGAAGTATGTTTATTTTGCTAGAGGCAGGATGTGTCGGCCGCCACACTCAACGATTTATTACCATTGTGGTCAGATCGATTTGTCCGTAACATAAAACTAGGGTACCATTGTTTTCGACCCAAAATATGGCAATATTTGACACCCTATAACCAGTATTGGAATTTTACCCGTCTGCTTTACAAGGAGAGTAATTTAATGTATTTTGAGAGTATGTCTGTATAATCCACTTTTAAGCACGCCCATTTATCAGGAAAGCAACATGCATCTCAAAGCATAGGTATATTATAATAAGATACCAATATCCTTAAGCACAAACACTACAGAAGATAATTTGGTTAACTATACAGATAAGCACCAAAAACTAATATTATTATTAATCTATACTATAATAAAACAGTAAAATAAATTTGTCTGTACATTGAGTATAT
>LGAG01000294.1:2630692-2647448 GCA_001278395.1 Lerema accius | reverse complement strand
TACGCGATAAGAAGTTACTTGGAAAATAAAGTTAGGTACAAATATCATAAACGCTTCTCTCTTTGGAGGTTGGAAACATAATATAATAATATTGAGCTGTAATAATAATACCTCATATTAATCTATCAACTAGCCATAGAAGATTTTTTTTGAATTTCAAGTTTCTGATAACTCATAATTTTAAGATCGTTGTTAAACTAATTATCACCCAAAGTTTAAGTGTTTCAATTTTATTTAAGGGAACAAAAATTATGATATTAGTTATCAATATTTTGTTTATAAAGTTGCCGTAAAATAATATAAAATAACCAAAAAGAAGATTTTCTCAGTTCAGTGGTTTTCACGGTGTACGATGTAACAGATTTAATTTGTTCCCGTTAATCATTGCTTTTTGAGAAATTTTCATTTTTGCTTTTATCAATAGGTAGATTATTATTTGAAATTAAAAGTTAATGGGTTTTTTTTAATAATGATTTATTTACTAAACGATTACGCTCGCTGCTTATCTTATTACATAAGTACCTATATTATTTATTTATTTGGGTGATTCATATTACACTAAGTTTATCTGATTTATTATTTACTATACTATTGAAATGATATCAATTCTTTGTCAATATAAATTATACTTTCAGAAACTACAGACCTGCAGAAACTTCTTTTCTCTGACACGAAACCCAACAAACTATTAATAAACTTGGTAAAAACCGTAGACACGAGTAGGTCACATGCACTTAAAAATTGTAAAAATACAAACGGACTAAATTGTCCCACGTGAACTTAATCCAAACCGTACTACCATGATGAACCCAGGTGCCATTGATCCAGTCCCATTCGACAGTCCAGCATGGTAACCAATGCACCATACCACCAAGTAGTTGAAGGATTCTTATTAAAGTTTTTGTTTTTAATAATAATCTTCTTAAAAATAATACTTTGATTACAAAAAGTCTGATGCGCGGGCATGTCTCAAGTTTCTTATGCCGCAGCGGTTTTACTGTACCATCTGTCGTGTCTTGGTCTACTCTATCGTTTTTTCAATACGTATTCTCTTTCCCTTCGCCTATATCTATCTTGTTTTCTTACTTGGTTGCATGCTTTAAATTTAAAATTTAAACATCCAAAAATAATATTTTTTTAACCATATTACATTTATTAGTCCTTTCATAATAGCAACGAACAACAAGAAATATTAGGATACCTATAATTTGATTTGAGATAATTCGTACGTCGAGCACTTTGACTTGTTAGATTAATATTCTTAGTAGCCTTGCCCCATTCACCTACAAATATCTAAGCCGACACACCTAAAACAACCCATTGTTTTATATTACTTCAAGTTTTATTTATTTATAACTACCCCGACACAGGTTATATCTACAGATAAATTAATGTTCTAATACTTAAGGTTTTAATGTTAATAGTATACCCACAACATCTATAAAAAAATTACTAACTAATTACAAATTTTAAAAAAGATAATTATCCGAAATAAAATAAAAATTGTCTGTGCGATTCATTAATGATGCCTTGAATATAACTTAAACAGGACAAGATGACTTAACTTTGCCAAATACGTCTACCTGTTGCTCGGTTTTCACTTAACAAAATGTCCCAAGCTAATTTAAAATATTGGTTCTCATCTTAAGCCTTAATTAATTATGTGAGCATTTAAAAATATAACGAAGTCTTTTGCTTGAATAATCTTGTCATTAAACTACTTTTTATGAGCAAGAAACTGTTTGATATAAAACATTTTATTTCACGTATTCCAACTATCAATATTCATTAATGAACTCATTAATAAGACAGTATAATTCTACAAAGACTGGTCACAGGCAGACAGAAACATAAAAGGTTATCACTTGCATCTTAATGGAAACGTCAGCCAAGTATTTAAAGTTAAAAATGGGGCTGATCATTACGTAAGTTAATATTATGACTCACGTCAAATACATACCCAATATTACGAAACATCGTATAAGGTGCATTTCTATTGATTTTATTTTTATATCGGGCAAAGGACCACAGCAAGATATTTGTCGCTATAGAAGTTCCAAGGATTGATAAAAATATCAGTAATTAATAATAGGTTAATAATCAACTCAAGAGCTAAGATCTCTATCTTTAGCTTTTTCTGATTGTTAATAAGTTAATAATCCATAAAATGAACCTTATATACAAAGCTCTACTACTAAAAAGAGTGGTCAACTTTTCAAGGCTGTTACGACATTCTGATCTCTTGGTATTTTAGCCCATTTAAACTTTAAACTTAGTCAAAGTGAAATCAAGTAAGCCCAACTTAGGCCAAGCTAATTTCCTTACTCGTACATTCTGCTTAGTAACGAATAAGACAAATACAATCTTCTTTTTAACTTTAGCAGTACGCCTATGCGGATAAAATTCTATACCTGAGATTTCCAATCGTTGACAACATTCGACGAGCAATAAGGGTCTTAAGAAAACACTTCCACATACGCTTAAAGAAAAGAAACAAACATATAGATAATATGTAAAAAGTGGCGAATTAAAATTAGTTTAATTCCATTCCTAAGTCGAACCTAATTGGAATCGAAAAAAAATCCGTCTGTCTTACTTACCATCTTACACACATATTCACTTATAATTGAAAATCATGGAACACTTCCCCTGATTATTACTTTCAAAACAGTCTAGTTATAAACGAAGCCACTCCTATCCAAACATGACGTAGAAGGTTGTAAGTCAAAATTGGCAATTTATTCGTGCAAGCGACGCTTGTGTCCGAGCGGTAGATAAAGTCTATTTCGATATAAGTGTCGTAAATTGAGTTTACCTCCGGTCCTGTACTGACACTGTATACCTACCTGAAAATTTACTTTATATTTGGTCTTAGCTTCCACCGTTATACTTGATATTAATATTGCTGTGATGTTACTTTAGCAAATTTACTGAAACCATTTTCTATTTAGCGTAGCTACGCTAAGAATATATCTCTTAAGTTTGCTATTTCTGTTCATCTCAGACCTACTCGTATCTCTAAAAGCTGATGTGCTAATTTTGGTCGAGTCTAGTTTTCCTTATTTTACCAGGCCGGATTAGTGATTATTTTTGGAAAAAAAAATACGACAATAAGCACTAATTTCTGTGTACCATAGATATTGCAAATGACGTCTGTGTGTCTCATACAAATTTATTCTAAAAAGTGCAGTCTACTGTCACGGAAAATCCATCAACTATGTCAGCATGATTGCTTAGCTACTAATCCAAATGATTCCTATTATAATGAAATTCAATAGACAGATCCGTAATAGGAGGAAGTAGCTCCAAATTGCCAATTTATTCATACGAGCATCGCTTGTCCGGTCGCGCCAGATAATGTCCGCTTTGACCGAAATAACTGCTATAAATTGAATTTAGCTGCTACCGCCTAAGTCTCTGTGGCTGTAACTCTTTTGTATCGGGTCAAAGAGTTGCAGTCCTTTGGGAACATTTCACAACGATTTCAGTGAAAAGTAATTTCGGTTTCTAGTTCAGTTTTGGCCGTTGTATTCGAAAAACCTATTTGTACGTTGTTACCTATTCTAGTATTCAATTTATAGTGTTAGACTAACTTCGCAAAATATTGCATAGATAGACATTAAAATGTCTAAGATAAAAACGAAACTTCGACCACACTAAGCTGCCTTTGTGTCCAAAACTTATTTTTGTCTCTAATCGACAAACAAACAGGAAAACTGATAACAGACCCATAAATAGATTTTGGAAAAGGCCGTAAAGAAGTCGCTTATTACGACTGACTGGCAGACAAGGCGCAGGTTAAACCAGTGCACCTAAAACAGAAAACTTTGTATAGGAGTTACTTATGTAGCATAGAACACTAAAAAGGAGAGAATTCCCTCTTGAAGGTCTAATTGGTAGAAATAACAGCAATGAGAGTGGTCGTTCGTGTCATCTTGTTATCTGCTATGCTTGTTACTGTCGACAGGTTCTGAAAAATGTTCCCCTTATACATTGGGGTTGATTGCGAAGCTTCGGTATCAGTTTCCGCATATTACTCGTATGTTATTCTATGTTGAGAGGACTATTTTATGACAGCTGCAGTAAAGAGTTATAACTCAGTCAATTCAGTAGAAATTTAGTACGAAAAATCCCAAACTATGTCCGTATTATACCTCTAATCTCTCAGATGCTTAGAGACCATTTTAGTTTTACCTAAACCGTTTCTTTTATCAAATTTCTAATAAAAAGCGTGTCCTCCAATTCTTGTAGTTGGTAACTAAAGCACTTACTAATTCTTTTTTCAAAATAAGTAAAACAACTTAAGGGAGGGGTACAGACTTCATGAATTATGGCCCCTTGCAGAGGACACTTGTCTTATATCAAAGAAGATATTCCAAAGGCTTTGTTCCTTAAAACAGTCTGCCTCCATTGGCCATTAAACTCATTGATCATCTTAAGGCCATTGTTTCTATTGTTGGGAGTGCAATCTATCCCTGGTATAGTGTACCAATTTAAGACGAGGTTGCCCAAGCAAAGTTAGGGCTGCCACTCACGACAATTGACTAAAAACACTTGTTGCACATATGTGGTAACGTCAAGAAATTGTTATAATGTTTTATTATACAGGTTTAAGGATAAGTAATTACTAACACTATGATTCAATATTAACCACGCGATTTTTGTTACACGAGCAGTCTTATATTATTTTAGGTTATACTTTTTTGCAATGTACTCCTTATTAACAGAGTACCCTACCTTTATTTCTTTCTGAAATATTTTTAAAACAGAATAATTGTTTTAATAATATTACTTCTAATATCTTAAACTAAAAGGAAGCTTATTGGTTTCAAGTACCAATTTAACTGAAACAATGTTTCTAACTTTATTAATCGAATCTAGTTCAACTGTGAATTATATTAGTTCTAAACTCTTTGATTGTTATTGTTCGCGCTAAAGTTTGCTATTGTTTTTAGACAAATTTCCTGATGGTTTCTACTTAAGTTAAAATGCTGACTTTAAATTTAATATACTAATTATAGTTTAATTACCTAAGTTGATATTTTAATATCATTTAAGCATATTTCACTAAATAATAAACGCACCTAGTAGTTTCAAATATTTCGAGCAAATTAACGCAAGTGCGAAGGAACAGGTTTACCGAAACAATCCAATTGATTACTAGGCTAATGAATTAGGAATACAGAATTTCTTAAATACAAAAATTAAAAAGTGCCAACCCTAACGAATGACGAGGAGAATATGCCCGCATATCGTATTGGTGGGAACTGCCGACACGTGTTCCCTCGTGTGAACAAGACGCAGGAAGAGAGTTCTTGTTTTATACTGCACTAACATTAACTTTTTTTACGTATAACTTGCTGTTTGACTACCATTCTGGTTGATAGTAAGTGGGATCCTCTTGAGTCAACGGCTCTTGGTTAATCAAAGCGACAAGACGACGACAGCAGCAGAAGTTTATATGAAAACTAATGGACCTGCCCTCGCTTCGCTTCGGTAAACCTATGCCGAAAAGAATGTAAAAAAATGTAGCATAAGTTACTCCTTACTACATCAGCTATCCGCCAGTGAAAGTCCCGAAGAAATCGGTTCAGCCGTTTCAGAGATTAGCCGGATCAAACAGTATACATTTTTGTAAAATTGTATCCCCGCTGCAGTCAATGTGTCGGTCATTTGAAGAACTGGCTAACTGCTAAACCATCCGTCCTAACTTTGTCCGTTCCAGGTGATTTTTTGGAAGCCAGCACTTTTATTCTTCTCTCTACCTAATCATAAAAGCATCAGTTTGTGTGTAAATGTGTATAGCATTACAAATAGGCATGGTCAACCATGACCATTTACCATATCGTTGGTTGTTGTTCGTTTGTCGGCTATTTTGATAAGATAGTAATGAACAAAAGAACTCAACTGAAAAAAATTTGGAGGGAGGGACATAAATTATAAAGCTACCCACCCTCTTACCCCCACAGTAGAGATGGATCCAATAACACCTCTTATGTTATAAATCATTTAGCCATTGAGACTGTGGAGCATTCCAAAGAAATGGGCATACATACATACAATATGTATATAAATATATAAATACGTGTGGTTTTGGTAGAGTGTGATAAAAATCTTATTCTGAGTAACTAAGATTTATCAATTATCTTTGTAATTAATTAATCCAGAAAAACTTGCAAGAACATTTCTTCGAAATCTCACTGGACGCACTGATAAAACCTTGTTTCAGTCGAGATGAGTATCAACGTAACGGATTGCTATAAGTTCTTAAGAATTCGTTTTCTACACGTGTTTTATGTGTATCTTATTTGCGAAGCGCGAACTACTAGCGATAAATAGCGACGATAAGGAACTAAGTGCCGTCTTCGCGATCCTATCGTGATAATAAATCCTAGAACGGATTCCTAGCTGAAGATGCAAAACACGTGTTAAATTATATCTCCCTATAACATATAATCGTAATAAGACGCTCTGTTGAAGTTAAAGTGTTAAATACAATATTATACAAAAATAATCAGATAAGCTACAAGCGCGCTCGGTGACAAGTCGAAAATAATAATATAGTATCTATTTAGTTAATGTTGCTTTTCGTTGCATAAGTAATGGAGAAAGCACAAACTACAGAATCCATTCAATTATTTCCTCATATATTGCCTTGGGTGCTGCTATTAAAAAAAAAATATGGCATTCTTTCTACACTAGTCTAGACAAATCTGAAACTAATCCGGATAAGATGCTAATTCGCATAAAAGCTAATAAAATATTTCCGCTCCCACGCCATTTGAAATTGAAACACGGTTTCCGTCCACTATATCCCATCAGAATCGTAAATCCTTTGGACATAATTTTAAAGTGACATCAAACAAATTTAACCTGGGCTAATGACCAACAGAAATTATTTTATCTATTTTTCTTGAGTCATTTCTTTTCAACTCTCCAGTGCGCTAACCATTTGTAATAGAACTAACGAGTTTCCAAGCACTTAACTTAAAAGTCTGTTTGATGACGATAATTAAAATGAGTGCTTTGTTTTAATATAATTGTGCAATTACTTAAGATTCTACTAGTTAAGAGTTTCTAGAATGTTCGTTGGGATTATTAAAAGTTTGGCTTTAATGATAATCTAGCCTTCTGCCTCTATTGTGTATCCAATTTCAAAGTGTAATTATCTTTCTATTCACCCTTTTGTCGCTTAATCTTCTAAGCAACTAACCTTCAATAGTAGGAGAGGACACTTTTGCCTATTTAGCGTAGAAAAGAGAAAGAAAGATATAAAGTATTCTGTCGGTTTGAATCAAGAAGGGATTCAAAATATTTCCAAAAAATTACCAAACTGTGCGTTGGCAAGTAGTAATTTCGAAATGAGCGTAAATAAAAGTAAACAAAGTAAACTAGGTCCAACACAAGTTGTTTTATCAAAAGAATCATTTACAATTGTCCAACAGGATTTCGAGGAAGTCAGTCCAGCCGAGCAATTGGCTCAAATAAACACATGTGTTGCGAATCTCGGTGGTTTATCGCGATAAAAATAGTCTGCGACTGAGCCAAATTAGGCGACACACATTAAGTATGTGATATAAGGCGAGTGTTAGATGGTGTACGAACTAGACGTCCTTGGAATAGGCAGATGTTTCTATAGTGTCAGACGTGTTATCACACATGTTTTTTGTTTTTAAGACAACTGCCTGGAAATTTTAGAATGAAATAAAACAGTAGTTTTTGGAATTTGTTGATAGCCAATGGCTGAAAAGTAGTGAAAAAATTGTAGATGGTAATCGTAGGTACAAAATCGAATGTTTGGTTAAATGCTCTCTGAATTTAAAGGCTTTCGAGTACCTAGAATCGTCCTCTTGATCAGACAAGACCATTATAAATATTATATGTTAGAGCAACTAGTTCTTCAGGAGGATTGACCTGGGCTTTACGCCGGTCCCTCGACCCTGAGGTCCCAGAGTTGATTATGGGTGATAAAGGGCGGTTATCCATTTGAAAGAAACAGCAAAGATTTCAACCAAATGTTTATTGCTGCAAACAGTTCCTGACAATAATAGCCTAGACCTGTGTAGCAGTAATTCTACCAAGTGACTCTGTCGAGCGACGATTGTAGAATGAGCTCCGGCGTTAAAGTCTCGCCCTTTTATAGCAAACAGAGGCATGAGTCACTGCTACACAGCTGTAGAAACTTGTTTCGTTACTTAAATTGAAAAACAACTTTTAATCGTAAGAATTGTGTAACAAATGATCAATAATTTTAATTCTAACAATAAAATAATGAAACTTAGCAAATAATTACATATTTTTAAACTAAAAATCGTATTGACAAAATCCTCGCGGCGACATATATATACAATTTAGGTGCCCTCGTTTAAAAAAGCCAATGTTCAGATTCGCTTTGAATGCAAAATAATTTCCTATGATTTCCAATATAAGCTAAACTTAAATACAAACTACAATATGACAAAACTAGTCACAGCCAGTCTAACGAGTGCTCGCCACTCGGCGTTGGACCTGTAACAATCAAATTGATTAAATCTAACCGCTATTATACGACCTGCGTTCACAGCAAGACGTAAAGTTGGAAATAATTTGTAACGGCCCCGCCTTACCTTACATCTGGCTCCGGCATCAAATTGCAAAATCTTGCTGCGTTGTAATGTAAAATAACATTAACTAACGCAACCACAATCACGTTCTTGGGACAGATCTTAGGAGCAATCTTAGCTCATTCCTAAGCGGGTCGATGACCGATACCAGCTGTCCGGACGGACGGAGAAACTTAGTTTATCTGATTGGAAATAAGCCTCATAAAACTGAAGAGATCTTAGGAAGGCATTTGTATGCGTAAAGCCAGGGGTTGGTAAAATAGAAGTCCAGAAAGAAGTTTATAAAAAATATTTTAAGATAAAATTTGGAATTAAAGTCAAGTGAAACAAAATTAAGTATTTCATAACGTTAAAGTTTTTGCTCATAAAAGAATTAAAAGGTCATTGAAGTTTTAATTTTACATTCCAGTCCCACAAATAGAAATATTCATTAGGACATAATTAACAACACTTCAAAAGGATCCTATTGGAAATTTAAGTAGCTAGATATACAGGTCTTAATTTATACATTAAAAAGCACGTTTAAAAAATTCATTCATAATAAAAAAAAACACTAGTTATAGTTTCAAACCTCCCTGGTTACCGTTACAAAGTTAACAATACGATTTATAGCGACAATCTATTGCCGGTATTCGAAAGCAACAATCAATATTCGCGTTAGTGATAACAAGTACTCACTTCCGCATGTTTCTGTAAGACTCGATCGTGCAGTGATAAGCTCAACGAACAAGTCTAGGCAGCTGCCAGGTGTTATCGGTCATCGACCCCAATGCATGGATGTCTGGAGTGATGAAAATAGCGTTATTTCTTATATAATTTTAGACCAATTATTGTTACCTGATTGTGTCAGAAGGAGGCCAATGTTTTTGAAGGGTGTGTTTTGTCTGATTTGTAAATGTATGTCCATTTTTTTTGGCATGCTCTTCAGCACAAACGGTTTAATTACAAGTAACGTATTTTCTAGGCGTCAATAATTTACTAAATTCATTCGCCTCATATAAATATTTGCATAATAAAATTAAATTAAGGCTATAAAGTTTTGGAAATTTTAGATATTAATATTCGGTATTACATATCATTAACTGGCGAGAGATTAAATGAATTTAAAATGGTATACTTTGACCACGAACAAACATAAACTTAATGTTTTGAACTTGGCTGCTTCCTTTGGCTGCGGTGTGAAAGTTCTTCACGCTGTTTATATGAATAAATATTATTAATAATCGATATTTGTTTTGGTGTAAGGACGTATTCTGAATAGTAGTGTAAGCTTCGATCTGATTAGAAAAATATTTCCAAGTGATTCGTTTGATTTAAAACCGTAATATAACTTTTGTGAGACAAACCTACATAATTCATGATTTTATATAATTCATGATGTATGTACATCTTTTTAACTTCCATTATATGTATAACTACCACGACTACTATACACTCGTACCTTAAATGTGTTTGAAATTTATTTACTCATACATTTACATGTATTTTCAACTTAAAAAGCTCACCGATTAGAAAAGGAGCTTTATCGTGGACGAGAAAAAAATTTAAAAATTTTAGAGCATACCTATCTCTTATTAAGTTATTATTCATGAGTGAGAGATTTATTTAATTTTATCGAAACTGGATGTGGCACTTGTTTTATAATAGTTATTTAATAAAAACCGTACGTACTATAATTTTCACAGGAGGCTTTTTCCTATACTCCTTGCGCCTATTTCACGGTAACGTCCATTACGGACAGCGCCTAAGCTTCCAGCTTCTAATAAAAACTCGATGACGTCGACACCCACACCTTATAAAAGGTGTAAACCTTTTAATGACAGAAAATGACGATTCACCAAAACCGACTGCGATCGAACCTCGCGCGATTGTCATACTTAGAGCGATGGAACGTACGAACGAAAAAATACGACGTTTATAGTTTAAATACCTGTTTCAATCGTATCGTATCGTATAGTCTTATCTTATATAACACTAGTGGACCCGCCCTCACTTCTCTTTGGAAAAAGCATGCCGAAACGAAAGTAAAAACGTAGCTTAGTTACTCCTTATTACATCAGCTATCTACCCGTGAAAGTCCCGTCATAATTGGTCCAGCCGTTCCAGAGATTAGCCGGAACAAACAAACAGACAAAAGATCTGAAAAATGATATTTTGTTACATGTACTGTGTACACAGATATGTATTAAGTAAAAAGCGGTTATTTTAATATTACAAACAGACACTTCAATTTTTTTTGTATGTATGGATTCGCTTGATTTTCGTTTCACTTTATCTCTTCTACAGATACAACAAGACCCTAATGACAACGCCGAACGTATCTATAAGAGCTGTCGTGACCGTCATTTCTAAATGTTTATAGCTCGTAAATCGATATTAAATTTCGGATACACATACCTTGATGAGATCCGATATCAAAATTTACATCCAAATAGTTATGGTAACGAAATGACACCCATTTAATGTATAACCGTCGTAAAGGATTAGGGCATAAATGAAATTAAGTGTGAACATAAAGCCTAAGTTATGAGGTCTTTTGATCTAAGCTAGCCAATTTAAAAGTGAATCGCTTATAACCCGGCTTAGTGTCAATCATAAATGATGGACCAAATTAAGCAACTTCGAAAGTGGTAGATAGATGTGTGACTGTTAGTGGCTACACTTAACGAATCTTATACATAATTTGGCTGTTTTGCATAACAACTACGACCACTATCATACGATAAAGAGACCGTTTAATAGGTCGCTTACAATTGTTGTGGTTTGATAGTTCGTAAGAGCTGTAAAAGCATGTTGGATGCATTGGAAAGGCATAGTATTTGCAACAATTAGACAGAAACTAACTTTTCTCACTACCTTGACCCAACAGCATAACAAATATTAGATATATCCTCCTATATTATAAAGCATTGTAGTTTCATATTCTTTCAGATATTCATAGTGCCAATGGCCTTTAAGACATCTAAACGAAACTTTATCAAACATAATGACTTTTGAGGTTACGGAGAGGGTTTGGATGTGCACATTTCTTTACGATGTTTCAAATCTCCTTACAAAAGTTACGAAAGTAAAAGCTACGAACTTCAATTCAGATTCAAACCTGACTTGAGTTTCCTAAATACCCACACAAACGTTGACTGTATCTAACAAGACAGGTGGTTTCTTATCATTTACTAAACTGATTTGTTTTAAAACAAGTAAAAAATAAAAAAGGAACCGTCAAGAATCTAAAAAGGATCTGTTTATTAACAGATGTTCTCTTCAAATGTATCTCGCCACCTGCCAGCGTAGTTTTTTTCTCATATCTAATGTTATGGACGCTATATCTAACGTCTGCACACACTTGCGACAGGGATGCGACAGTGACACGACAAAATGTCGCACATTGTGAATATTAACATTTAAAGTTTTTGATGCTGCGTATACTCACCCATAATAATATAACAGTAGTTGTATCGTTAGCTAAACGCTAAGATATCATTGTGATGTTGTCAGTACCGTGCAAAATGCTTAATTATCCCTAAAAATGTCGCACTTAAAATAGAACCAAATATGATAACACTATGTTTTTTCATATTTTAATTCGTTCACTGTGCGATGATGTATCGTATCGCAGTCGCAAACGTAAATAAGCATTTAAATTAAATGGTTTTGTAACAAAGAACACAGTTCCTTCTATTTCAAAGAACATCTTTTCAAATCTGTAAAATCCTTCACGAACAAAATTTTTAAAGTAGGTAATATTTTAAAAAGCAACATAAAATACAATTAAATTGTTTTCGTCCAAAAACCAGAGGCAATAAAATACCATACTTAGCATGATCTGACCGAAGCCAGGCTAGCCAGATGACTTGGCCAGATAAATGGAGCTTACCACAGAGCTCATTAGAAATAGAATATTCAACTTGTAATACAACTTGTGTGGAATAAAGGTACTGTGAATGCAACGTCATAAGGTGCAATTTCACAGAATGCAACAACTGCAACTGCTAATCGACACGTATTACTTCATTACATAGACAGCGAGTTCAGGGAACTTTATCTATTTGTAATCTCTCTCTTAAACACTAAAAAAACAGTGTTCCAATGCATTTACAATAAACTTATTTAAATTACCTCCATTTCGGTTCCAATCTTTAAGTGATAGAGAAAGAGAGAGAAGGGTTAAAAAACACAGAATATTTCAGTACTTTATCAACTTTAATAACTGAAAATTAGTTTATAGGCATAATAGTCAGGGATCCGTAGTACATTGTTTTTCACTTATTATTATCAAGCAAATTTTTTGAGGGCGGCTTTATTTTGATGAGAGACCCAACTTCTTCTATGACGACGATTTTCAAATGTGGTAGATAAAGGAGATACATTGAGACATATATTATTTGTCGATTTTTATAAATTTACTCCTAACTGGTTATTTTTTTTATTAAATATCAAGACATTTGTTTAAATTTTACGGAAATATATTTGTCGTACAAAACTTATGGTTTTATCAGACAGTCGCCCATTTCCAAAATGTACCAATTACGGGGTTATGAAAAATGATTACTAACCAATTGATTTTTTTTCTGTTGCTTGCTTTCGTATTTATTCTATTTCATTATTCGATAGCCACACTGTCGTACAAATCATATAGCCCGTTATCCTAGTAGGTAAAGTTAAATTTTTTTGTCTCTGCTAGCTCCTTTATCTACCACATTTGAGAATCGTTGTCATAGAAAAAGTTGTGCATCTCACCAAAATAAAGCTGCTCTCAAAAAATTAGCTTAATAGTAATAATTGAAAAACAATGTACTACGGATTCCTGACTAATACCTCTTCTATGCATTTAGTACATCTCTGGGGGCGGCCTTATTTATACGAGTAGCAGAAATGTACAGCCACGTTGAGATTGATATCTCCGTCTTATTATAGAAGACATTACAAAATTAAGATTTCCATACCAGTTTGTAGCTTCAACATTGTCTACAGAGAATAACTGGTAGTAATAGTAACACAATGGTAAATACAAAGTTATAAAAGAAGGTGTAACTTAAACGTGAGAAAGGTTAAAAGAAAAGGATTAAAAGTTTAAATATTTTCTGATTTAATCATTACATTTTCTTAGGTACATAAATGAAAAAAATGTTGGCTTCTATAGAATTTTTAATATTCAAAAATTCACGTTATGTTACCAAAATGTTAGCTACGGATATTATAATCACTTGTAACACCAACTGTACCTACCCTTATTTTATGTCTAGGATTTTTTTTTATCCTCCATCAAAATAAAAGTATTTTTTTTACAGTTGAAAGCAACGGCATTCTATTACAAGCTCTAACAGACTTTAATAAACGATCTACAAAAGGCGTTGCGAAGGCAGATATTATTTTCACTTCAGTTGGTACAGAGATAAACTCACAATTTCAATGTAATCAATCAACTTCGCCGCGAGTCAGAGGAGCCACACGATAGGATTATTTCAGGAAATTGATGCTTTTGAAGTTGCAATTCTTTTTGACGAGTATGTACCTTTATGACTGTACCAGTCGCTACTTGTAATTACAATTCAATGGTGTGTAGCTGTCGGTACCTATTCTTATCGTTAGCTGATAGTCGGTAAGCCTTGTCGGAAGCCTTCGGACTCTTGGCCATGTTCTTACGCATAAATTTGGGAATTACTAATACTTAGTTCAATTTAAAATTAATTTCTTCAAAAATTCTAACACTCCATAGGAAACAAACGACATATAGGCGACGGAGGTTCTCCCTCCTTCTTTTTGAAATCGCTTAAAAATTGGTTATACACTTAATTCTTAAAATGATGATACATAAAATCTTACAAATGTTTGTATAAAACATTAAGTCATTCATCATCATTAAACACATATCGTCATAGTACGTTCAGATGGGTAATAAAGATACCACATCCTCCATTCACAAAATGTCACAATATTTTACGGAACGACGCGACATACAATTTCATCTGTAATTAAAACGTAAACTGGAGGAAGGGTTAACATTCCCACACACGAACACTTGAACAGATAGTGTCTTGCGACATGTTCCATTTGAGATGCCTTAACTAATCTACTGTATCCAATTGGGCTCATCAGCTCAATTGCTCTTAATACGGGGATTGCTCATGGCCGAAATACGATGCGAAAATTTTTAATTACACTCATCAGGGACTCGCTGGGCAACCGATGTAGGCACCTACTTGTAATTAATTGCTCACGTCGGCATCTGGCACGATCCATACTCATATTTTTAATACGTCAAATTTATGGCCGTAAGAAACGAGTACAGACCACCTTCGGTTCAATTTTGGTGCTGTATCTCAAGGTGGGAATCAATTTCCCTTTGTTCTTTGTTCATTTCGGAATGAGTACCGAGTATTCGTCATACAATCCACCGTATTTGGTTTACAGATGCAGCATTGAATAACGATATATTTCTTAAAACCACAGATGCTATAGTCGAAATGGTAACCGGACTATTATGGTACACAGTCTGGCTGGAGAACAAGATTCCAAATTCGAATTTAAAATATGAATAACAAGCTCATCAGATTCATTCCCAATTATCATAAAGTCGATTGAGATTGCTCCTGATCCGTGACTCACTTTTTTCCCCTGCGGTAGCAAAAAGATTGACTGTTGCGGATCTCTCGATTATTTATTTCGACAACAGCAGCAATAGATTCTCATTAGCGTCAAGAATATCTGAATATTTTTATTTTGCTTCCAAAATCGCCAACCAATTAATTTCATTAAGGCATTCCTCTCCACGCGGACATCGTTTCCGATAACTACCTACCGAAGAATTTCCGAAATAACTGGCTCGTCTCAGTTTGCGATAGGGGATTCTGGTTTGCGAATGGAATTTTAATTAAAGTTATTTTATATCCAATGCGAAGTTATTAATTAAATCATAAAACGACATAAACGAATTAAAGCTTGAAATAAGTGTAGGTCTTTTTAAGGTTGTTCCAATTTAATAATGCCGGATTGTTCACCCTTCTTAATTAGTATAGCAGTGGTATATTATCTTTCAGATACGAGGACAGGTTCAGATATTATAATTTCCCATCTCTTACTTACAGATAAATGAAGAAGTCTACCTGAATAAATGAGTAAAGAATCTCGGTTTCCACTTTCGCCAAAGATTAGTTTGACTAAAATTAACTTTATTATGCGGCTCCTGAATAGAGAACTAAATCCGATAGAGAACTAAACTGTTCATAGAGCTACACGAAGAATTATGAACTCATAATTCTCAGTACACGCTAAACTATAAAATAGAATCTTTATTTCAAGATAAACAGACAGTGAAGCCCCTATTTTGGAGAGCACCACAGACCGCGTACACAAAGTCGTTTATATTTTAAACAAGACAAGTTTAAACTAGTTCACTTGCCCCGCGAGTGTAATGTGGTGGACAGCTGAAAGTCGCATCGCAACCAGTTTCAAATAGGGTTGCAATGTTCTTAAGAACGGCTAAAAAACTTAAAATATCTTCAACAAGATGACACGCAAACGTTGTTTTGCTGCAACACATAATTACTACAAATGGACTTAAGGGCCGAAATTTTTTTCATAACTCATTTCATGTCAACCAATCGATTATAATATTATGGACTTGTTCGATATACTTGGCTGAAAAATTTCAATGTTAACGCCAACTGTCTATCAAGGGCGCCTTTCGTCTGACGACAATGTCACAAATAAGAGCTCTATTTTAATTGTGTGCTATGTCTACACATAAAACGTGTGTGTTCGTGGTAGTATTATTTATATTTAGCAAACTAAATTCATTTTAATAAAATTATAAATTCTAATTAAAGTCAGAGACAGCCCTATAATAATAACGTATTATTAATCCTTACGTTAGTCGTATATCGTTGTATTGGGGACTGATGTTGTTGCAGTACAGCTCAGTACTTCGCTTTCGCCAATAACGAAGCGATGGAACATTAATACTAGCTAGCTACCGATAAAAGAAATGTAGTTGAGAGGTCACTGAGCTCAAACTACGTAATATAATTGCAGCAATACTAATGCAAGGTGCCTGACTGAGTCATATTCGTACAGAAATCAACCTTAAAATTATTCACTGTTACTTGGTAACCTTCAATTTAGTTCAGTAGTGTCTTTTCCATCTTGCTCCCCCC
>LGAG01000294.1:2617737-2629132 GCA_001278395.1 Lerema accius | reverse complement strand
GATCAACTAAATCTAGGATATATAACGGAAACACTAGCTGAATTGTACCATATTACTCGTATACCTCTACTTCGATCATAGTAATATTCATAAGCATTACATTTCTCGGCCCGTCATTCAAATTACTCCAATTTGCCATGCACAACTGCACTTACACTGAAGTCTCTGAACACAATGCGACTACAAATTATGCTGAACGCAATTTCTCTCATTGTGTGTTATAAACTGTTTTACTCTATCTGTAAGAATCAGAATATGTTCTCACAGTTACCACTGTGATCGACCAGGATTGCTATTTTGATGGCAAGTGTGTATCACGTTTAGCCATCTATAAAACCAATAGCTTCATCAAAGTGTTAGCGCTCGAGATGGCGAAAAGATGCTTCCTGCACTATAGTAAAGTAGGTACTTACTTCTATATTTCGTATTCTTTGCAAAGAATTTCGCAATACAGTTTCTTATCTAACAACTAATGAAGAACTTCTCTATTCATTTATTAGTACCTGTTCTAATTGTTATTATCCTGATGCACAAACAGACTAATTAGGACTATTGTCATTATTATTAGCATCTTACGAGTATTGTCTAGCAAAAAAGCGACAGAAGATTCTTATAGCCAATGATGGGTTGACTCTCGAAGATTATCAAGGAATAACCTATTATACTCCAGTAAAAATATTCGTAGCCACAATTTCGCGGATGGACAATTCTGAATTTGTTTTATTAAATAAAGTTCAAAGTGTTTCCTTTAAAAAACAAAGTCATTCCCCTCCAAGTGAAATTAAAACCTACTGCGCGGATTTAAAAAACAGTTTTGATTGCAGTGAACTAACAACAAGTTATACTTACATTTCAATGAAGAGGTAATTCGTAGAACGATTTGATGGAATACGAAGCGTGGTCAGTGTAGTTACGGTTCATTTCAGCTTGATGAAATTCGCTGATGAACTTTTCAGCTTCAATTGCTAGTAGCATAGTGTCAGCAAAGTCAGGGGCTGCAATTGTTGCATTGTGTTCTGTTTTATCGCTTCTTTAAAGTGGAAAGAATCCTTGACACTTTTTTGCCAGTTCCATCCCCGGGCCAGCGGGAATACGCGCGAACGAAATAGAGATTGGATTGGGAGTTTGGGATCTAGGAAATCTTGTTACACTGCCCCGTGTATTGGCGGAGTATTCCAATAGTTTCCTTTATAAAATTGTTTGTAACAACAAAGTAAATACCGCTGTTTACTTTAAGTAGTTGGGATATGAAAGGTAAGGTAATTGAGTTATTGGCTGTATATAAATAAACTAGAAATTGCCGACAAAGCTCATATTTCAAGCTCTTTCCACCTTATCATGTGGCCTGCCATGATTCTTTGTATTGGAGTTTGTTGAGTTCCCAATTTTTACCTAGTTACCATCCTCTGTCTAAAACCAACCGTAAAAGGTTTTCATGTTACCAAGAAATAATAAACATAGCTTAAAATAAATAAATATACACACTTAGTGTCACCTCAATTTAAAGTTAATTGAAAAGTTGAAAATCACAAATTATTGAACAAATCTTAAAATAATTTTTATATTCTCAAACAAAATCAAAATTACACATTACAAATTCATTACAATTAGTCTCTCATGCCTATGGACGTAACCTAAAAAAACTCGTCAGTTATAAAAAGAAACTTAAAAAACACCACATCATTATAATAAACGTTTATTATAATTAATTTTTTTATTGTGTTCAGTCAACAGTTTTTGTGTCCGTCATCTAAATGTTGTAATTTGGTCAGTGTTTAGTTCCGCTACATTACAAGTCGTGTGTGGTCGCGAGGACATCAGCGCTATGTTAGTGATGGTGATTACTGATGATCACGATTTCAATGGTTATGATAAACTTTGGGAACAACTAGTCATTGAAAAATAAAAACCGCAGTACTAAAATGTTGTTTTTGAGGATACGAGCGATATTTAATGAAGTAAAGTCTATGTCACTCCCACAGACGAAAAAATAAATAAACTGAGACTTCGGAACAAATGAGAGTAGTAGAAAAAAATTACGTACTTATCAAATGATAACGTTTCCCGGTACATTGCTCGACAGGCCGTGCTCTGTGACATACGTCAAACCGTAAAAAATAACTTAATTTTTTTGTTTTAAAGACTAAGTATAACATTTTTTGCTTTAAGGTCCCTATTAAAAACGAAACCAATGACACTTGAGTTGAAATCCCAAAAACCGTCGGGGCTGTAAAGCGTGCCAAAATGGTGTGAAATGACTATTATAGGTATACATACATATAAACGATCGTAAGGTCAATTTTATAGATACAGGCCTACAACAAAAGTATTTATTATCTTAAATTTTCGATATAACTTTAATAAAAATAAACGTAAAACAAAAAAACAAAACTCGTAAGTTACTAGGGTGTCATAAATGGCAAGAGCTCATTCCACGTCCATATTCTGTAAACAAGCCGCCCTCCATTCACACGCTCGTGAAGTACGAGTAGCATCGCGAACGACGCGTCATTACCAGTCGCTCAATTACCGTCGCTATCGAACGACTAACGCAAAGAGAGAATGTCAATAATTATACTTAATTGTTGTAAATCTAGCACGTCCGCTGTTTTCAAACTAAACTTAAAAGATCGGTACTTTATTGCTGATAAAATAATTGTACAACTTTATGATTGTGGATCAGAAAAACATTGTCAAACCAGTATTATTTTGAACGAAACTAATAAACTCGCTGTGTACTTAAACATTGTACGTGTACATTAAATGTACTCCTACTAATATCCTACTTCCTACTATTATTATAAACTAGTTGTTGCCCGCGGCTTTGGATGTATGTAAGTCCTTCACGCTCTGACCGTTGAACGGATTAAGCTGAAACTTGGCACACAGATAGTTTGCATGCAGGAATAGAACATAGGATAGATTTTATCCCGTTTTTTTAACTACTCGTTTAATCGTTACAGGTCTCTGTCTCCTCTATATCCGCTGGCTAAATCACCATGAACTAAACAGGCCATCAAATTAGTTAGTAGTTTAGTTACCTATGAGTGTATGAATATGGCTGATGTAATCAAAAGCATTTGTCAATAATCTGACTTCATATCGACATAACGTAACTATCGAATCTTTATTTGATTTTTCACAATTATAACAAAATTTAAGTTCATTGAAATATACCTCAAAATATCTCAAAACAATTACATAATTGAAACCCTCTGAATACGAACACAGAACACATATTGTTACAAACCCATCATCCTAAAACCACATTTGTGGAAATAAATTATGTTCAGTTCATTTAAATTTATTACAATTTTGTTCCAACCCATCATTTTAATTGGACTGTAAATGAAATTGAAAATTTATTTACTTAAACAAAACTAGTTCAATGGCTCGAACCAACGAACACTTGCATGACAGGATCTGAGCGATGTTCTTCAAAGGGCAACACGCATCATTGACGCTATTTATAAACGTTCGGTTAACTTTTTTTTCTTTTACCGCTCCCGTGTAGACTCGTGCACCTGCTCGGCTCTTCAATTACGATTGGTTGGCTCTTCGAGTCAATAGCACCAACCCCACCAACCGAAACGACTTGAGCCCCTTCACTCTTGTTGTCTTAACCCTAATCTCTTAAGTTACTTATCTTATCGCTTCTAATCTTATTTCGTATGTTTACTCCCAAGCCCACACAAGCAAGGACATTTTCGGCGAACCCAAACATGTTTTGAGCTGGATCGACAGATTCTAACGCATACAAAGCTACGCCTACATAATAAGCTGGTAATGGATTGAAATTTAAATATGTCCAGGAATTATTTTAGACATTTTAATTAAGCTAGTCATCGATTCATTGATAAACTAATGTACAGAACCCGATTATGATTATACTCGTCTGCCTGAATGTAGATCATACAGAAAAAATTACATAGATTTCTTTGATATTTGGCGTTTTTGTCTCTGTGTCAGTTACCATTGTAAAAAAAGAAATAACTTATAATTTAAGAGTCCCAAATAGTTTATGTAGTAATTAACAATGATAATTATTTAACTGCCATTCTGATTGCAATTATTGAATTTCTAATTAACAATGAGATGCGGGTAGATACCAAAATGTTTCCAGAAGCAAAGCAAGGGTAGGTGACTAGTTTAAAAACAGAATCAAGATTTCATATCTAGAGTGAAATGATAAACTATCGACAGCCCACGAAGAATGAGCCCATCAAAACATTTAATATAACCGATGCATTAGTCGGAGTAATCACTTCACTTGATCTCGCGGCTTAAACTCTGTGTACAAAACATATTAAAAAAACTTGGTAACGGTATGAGACGGCTACTTTTGAAATGCGTACTGAGATTGACAATCGCTGATAACATTTAGCTCCTGGCCTGTCTATAGCCAGCCATTAAACAAATGGACAGCGCATGAAGGTGAATTGATTATTGTGATAAGTCACTTTGACTACCACAACAGACAACATAAAAAGAACCTTGATTAAAAGTAAATGGTTCTAGTGGTAAGGTCGCCAAGATAAACATGAGAAGTAATACACAGTTTCAATTTATTTTTTCTTTAAGTTCGAAAAGGAGTTAAATACTAATTGTAAATCTTAATTGTCTTTCTTTAGCGAATAATACCAAAAGGTTAGAAACCATCCCTCGACATCACATTACACGAAAAACATAGGTATCTAAGTTGCAAGAACGCAAGGAAGCTAAAGTTTAAATGATATTGATATTGGCTAAAGATAAATCCTCTTTTGTAAATTGTATACCTGCAATACTACACTGAAGGAAAAATGGAAAACTGAGGAGGTAACTTACATAATTAAGGTAACTATGTAAACGAATTGTGTAAATGTATTATAATGAAAATAATTATTAACCTTTTTGTTCTAAAGAAAATTTTAGGACAAGACAAATATCTAGTCAAGTATTCAGTCAGGAGAGTATAGTGAAAGTTCGTTGTAAAGTATAGTAACTTCTACAACAATTTCTTATCGAATACTTAACAGCATATCAATGTCAGAATGTGAAGGATTGCAAACGAACCAAGCGAAACATTCCTTGGCGAGTCACCGATACGGTAAATAATGATGAAATGGATGGGCAAACATTGAAATTTCAAATTTACCTTTCTCTGTATAAAGCCTGCCAACTCTCACTTGGCTAGCCTTTAGGATAGTATCGACATGATTTCATCATGTCTATTTAAAACTCACCAAACAAGACATGGTAATGGCATAATAATATTAAGTCACAGAGCTATCTATCTGTACCATTGAAAAATTTAATTTTAAATAAATATTTAAGTGAGTCGAAATCATTATCAGAAATTCAATATTTTCTCAGCTTAACTAATCGATATAAAACAGTAAGTATCAGTTTCATATAGACTCTCAGATCAAAGGAATACTGTTACGAAACATTCAATCAAATCTGATATCAATAACTCCCATACAGGTAATAAGTTCATTGTTTTGTTAGCGAAGAAATCAATAAATCATTTTGACGCGGTGAACCCGCTTTGCAAGATGTCCGACTAACAGCTAAAAACGATTGACTAACAAAATACTTAAAACATGCAAAACACTTTATCATCTCTTGAATATTCACCTTATTTAGTCTACAATAAGAATCAACTCTAAGGAGACTAATAGTAACTAGGAATAGTGTTAAGGATGTGAAATTTTCATGCTGATAAATATAGATTAACTTTACAATTAAGATTAGAAAGCGCGAAATAAGTATTACGTATATATTTAAGAGTGAAGGTATGTAAATGACAAACGCATCAATTACACACCTGCAACAGACAGCTGGACTTTTAATAAATTGAGGTGAAAACAAGAATTACGATAATGATAAGGGTAATGGGTATTAAATTAATTCCTCTATATTAGACTCAATTTCGAACTTTTAAATATGGAATCTGTTTATTTTAATTCTAAGTTCGAATATACGTGGAAATTAATTAATTTTCTTGTTTTCAATTAGTGGTTTATTACGAGACTATGGCAATGACATTTAATCATTTAACTATATTCATTAATTACACAGGATTTTTTGTTAAAAAATCCATTAGAACTTCGTTGACAATGAAATGAAATACTATAACACTACACAAATATTTTTTACAACTTATCGCTTACGGTTCAACAACCGTGTTAAATCAATAAAGTATAGATATCCATTGTTTGAAACACTTTCTACACATGGCTTATTGTTATTCTTATATATTAGTATTTCAATAGGTCTTCGAGCTGAATTCAATCTTGATAAGATTTGCTTAATCGACTTCGGACAGTGAATAAGAAAAACATATAGAGGATCTGATAAGTACGTTCTTAAAACGGCACTCATGATTAATATCGATTTTGGTATTCATTCATTCATAGGTTCATAATTATTATTCATTTTTAACCGACCGATAACAAAATCGTACAAAATGTTACTGGCTGGCCACTTTACATCGTTATATAGAAGTCGGTTCGAAGAACCAAATCAAATTATTTGTTATTAATATATACATATTTTTTCTTTTTTTACGACCTGACGTATGTCACCGAGCACGGTTTGCCCAGTAACGTCCCGGGAATTGTTATCATTTGTTATTAACGTTATGTTTTTTCCTGCTACGCTCTTTTGTTACGAGGACTAAGTCTATATATATTTTGGTCTGTGGTATCGAAACTATCGAAGTAATTATCAGCACCACCTTTATATACGACATTGTAACAATAAAGAATTTGAATTTAAGTCTCTTTCGCTTGGCAAATTATCCTGTGGTATAAAACGTGATGAATTTCGCAAAGTTTTAGTACCAATGTCATCAACACCGCGTCATTTCGTCTTCGTCGGCTCGTTTTCATAAATTTCGTGTGTAAATTGTACACTCGCAGGTATATATTTCTCCACGGATATACTTAATCTTCCATTTTATTATCATTGCTATTAAAAGGACTCTCACATTAAACTCAAGATTTTAAAAGCACATGTCATATTGTAGGGTTGATAGTGAATGTGGAGCAAACAACGTCTGTAGAAATAATATTCACTACTGGTACCCTACCATTTTCATATTTAATTTTCTTAATCAGATTTTAGGCATTTCTTTTTTTAATTATATAAAAATGTAGAGATTTTCGAGTGTTGGTAGCTACGATGTCTATTTTTTTTGCATTCACGCTAAAAAAAACCTAAACGATTTAGTGGATTTCAAATACATTACCTACTACATTGTCATTAGGGTCGTCGATTAAAATAGTGACAAGTCTATAATTTTAGAATTTGGGTTCATTGTTCTTCTAATAATGATTACTAGTCGACTGTATAAAATAAGCATTACCATCTAAACGTCCTTGTGCCAACCCTATTTCATTTTCCTCTTACTCAGCCGATAAGCCGCGTACACCTCTGTATTATTTTATAGACCATAAATATCTCGCAAATTGCCTTCTTAATTAACTTCGAGAACCAGTTTACCGGTCCGTTCCAATTTGGTCCCTACAAAAATACATGACCATTATCAGATGGTTTACGACGCTTATAATTAATACATGATGTGATATGGACTACCTTGAAACGAATTAGATTTATGCTAAGTAATAAACCACCTAATTTAAATGTTCTCTTTATCTCCTTAGATTCATGATTGCTTTATTGATTGTTAAGTGTTTTCATCTATATTTTAATTTGTACAGGATTAGAGTTTTGATAATTATTATAAGAATAATGCAAGCAAGTACGATTTACGAACTAACTATTTTTTTATCTGTGGTACGAGTTCGAGATTTGGTATAGGTACCTACCTTATATTATATTGAAAATAATAATGTTATACAGTAACAATGAACTATAACTATTTTACGATTGTTATTATACAGTTAGAAAATAAATCGAAACTTACAAAGTCTGTTTTTCACGTAATAATGTTGTCATGCACATTCCCTAGTTGACGCTGCAATGTATTCCATTATACTAATTCTATCGATTCTTATCCATAAATAATGTAATATTTTAGTTACATTACCAAATTCCCTGATTGGTTTTGGCGACAAGTTGGCGTTAAAGCTAAAAATAAACATTTTAAAACCAAATCTTAATTCACCAAAAACACTTCCAACCCAATTGTTTCTATCATTAACATCATATACTTACCAAAACAGAATCTAGTGTGAAACTTACCAAGTAAACACAATATAAAATGAACATAAACTCACTGGCCAAGTAAATTCTTCTAAATCTCAGTACCCATTATACATAGCGGAGGAGATTACCATCCACCATTCCGTATTTCAGTAGCAGTGTGGGTGTTAATTACTCCCATCTACATAGAGCGAGACTGCTATAAAAATACCAATGTTTGTTTAAAATGGTCTAATAGCCGTATAAGGCTTGGTATAGATTTGTAGAGAAACATCTTTTAAGGTACAATTCGATCTTCTACATGAAAGAATTGCAAAGTTGTTTATTAGTGTTATGTTTCTAGGGGTCATTAAGGGTTAATAAGGGTCTTAAGTAAGATACAAATAGGTAAGATTATGATCAATAAGGCCTACAATATGACAGTTCATTCTCATATCTATTAATTGTAACAGCTTGGTGCCTGCTTTAATAATCCCACCTTATCCTTTAAATCAATATACGTTAAAAAGGGAATGCAAGTCATAACCCATTCATTCTTAAGTATTGCTTAAACACAAATAAATGGTAGATCAATATTTAATCTAGTCTTTTAAGCAGTAAAAGTAAACCATAATTTATTGTTTTACACAAAATTAATGTAATACTCAATTGTAAACGCAGCTTAACAACGCTACACGGTAGCAACGAAAACCGAAACATTAATTGCATATTGTTTAATTATGGGTCTAGCGATCCGAATATTTGTGACTAGAGATTCGATTCGATAATACACACTCCACTGAAGTTCTTATCGGAAATCTTAGGGAAATTAGATGGGCAAAGATTACTACTATCATACATTTACGACTAGTCATCGCGATACCTAGAATAACTACGCATAGTAAAGAAAGTTAACATTCGTAAGGCAATGTAACCACATTAGTTTAAGAGGTAAATGACATCGAATTTCTATTAATACTGAGCATAAAGAAGTTAATAATCTACTTAAAAAACAGTTAATTTTAACAAATGTTAGAATTCAGATTTGATCAGAACAAATTAGTTCAGATTTCAGTGGTAGGTACACTTACTCTTGATTGCCATTCAAAGGGTCATGGGTTCGATTCCCAGCAAGACAGACACTTGAATAGTGATGACAGTTACTGTCTATACCGTGCCCTGAAGTGGGTCGCAATTTGGATGAAACCTACAAAAAAAAACGTAAATAAACAATAGCATAATGTCCTGTTTTACCGTTCACAGTTTTTTGCGTCAATATTATAAAGAACCAATCAGCAGGCCCGCAACTTTGGCGCGTGACAGCTCGCGGGTGCATTTTGCGCCTATCTTCCCTAAGCTACGAGTACTAATCATCGGTCAAACTATCTGCAAAACAAAACTCAAATACATACCTCAGTGCATTGTGTTAAAGTTTAAAATCCATTGTGCCGTAAACTTCTGTTGTTCAAAGGTAGCGTTGAACAGGAATCAATTTAGACTTTAAACCTTATACATAGCGTCCTAAATTCCAATTCAGTTCGCAGCCAATTTTAAGGATTTGTTCTGGTGTAGCGAAATGATCGGGTGCACGGTTTCGTAATAAAAAGACACAGTTGACGGTCGTTGTGTCTCGTGCCACGATTTTTGTTGTCCGACCGACCCAGAAGTTGTTTTTGCTAGTGAAGCATTTTTTGAGTGTGTCGAAAGCACGTAGCTTGATTTACAATGTGATGGAATGGGCGCTTGGAAGTGTTTTTTGACCTTTTTACTTCAACTCATCGGCTTAAATTACATTCTTGGGCATAAATAGAGTATGACTTAGTTATTTGATTTTACAATGGGTTTAAATTAGGTATGTTGAGTAATTATAACTTAATCTTGCCACATATTAATCAACATTGATTATCTATGATTTAATAAGATTGAATCAATTTGTAATATCAAGAAAATTAAAATAGGCTCATAGATCAAACAATATATAAACGCAGTCTTCGGGACAAAAAATCGTAATAGAGAAAACAAAAACGTTAATAAGAACGTTTTCCGGTACATTTTTCGGCAGATGGCACTCGGTGACATACGTCAGATCGTAAAAAAAAAGAAAAAAAATTGTCCTCACTTTTTAGTTGTGATTATGACCACTGAGTCTATTATATTTTTTGGTTTGAGAAAAGGCCATTACTAATTGTATATCTTACCTTCTGTAGTAATCGTATACTAACTTTCAGACGAATGAAAATGCAATTACAACTACAATTTCTTTAGTCGTAACCCTTCCCGACAATTAATTCTCAGGCCCTTTCTAAGCTCCAAAATTCCCCGAAGTTTACACTCTAAAGACATTTAACAGTATGCAAATCGGAAATTCTATTATCTTAAAGAGTAGAGTCTAAATGGCTTCGAAGTATCGAGCAAGTTAAGCAAATTCAAGTTTCTTGGTAAGCCTAATTTGAAAACGATAAGCTAACTTGATCTTCTCATAGCAGATCTAGCAAACTTTGTCTTAGTAAAAACGTTGGTGGAAAAAAAACTTTTTTTAAAACCAAGACATACATTTTCAAAGGTGTGTTTTTGAATATTTAAGCATATTGAAGTGATGAAATCGTTAAGCATTTCTGGTGAAGTGTGAATAACTTAAAAATGTATGTATGGTTTCTGTTACAAAATTAACGTAAAACTGCATGCTAAATAGGCCAAGTTAGGTTGAAAGAACATTTTTATTTGCTGTATCTGAAGAAAACCTTAATGCGTTCGAACTTTATTTCGAAGCATCCTAGTTCATTTTAATGACATAAAATCTTTACAAATAGTAGATTCTCATAAGAGTAGATAAAGTTACAGACGTCCCGGGGTGAAAAGCTATTGATTTCATAATAATTTTGTAAGTAGGTACTTTCTTCAAGAGTTAAATATGGACGTTATCTCATAACAAATATATTTGATTTCAAAAGCTATTATGTAAATCTGAATAGTAAAATCACAGGGTATGTTATAAAAAACATTATTTGGTCAAACTCCAGTGCATTGATAGATACGCAGGGAGGTCCAAAAGTTCGTGGAATGGAGGGGATGGAGTGGGGATAGGTGGGCTCGCTTAGCGTCATATTAATTAGTGACTAATCATTAATATACATATATGCTAAGTTTCAGCCCTATTGCGTCATTCATTTACGAACTGTAGCCTTCTAAACAAGTAAATCCGGAAGAAAACTGAAACTATGGAGAAAATTGAACATCGTGCTGTGATAAAGTTCCTTACCAAGCA
>LGAG01000294.1:2588164-2609738 GCA_001278395.1 Lerema accius | reverse complement strand
GCGGGCAACAGCTCGTTATAATATATTAAAATATAAATATACAGGATCTTCAACATAAACTATGAAGGGCTAAAATGTGACTACTTAATGCATCACTAAACCATTGTTTAATTTTTCATAAAAAAAATGTATTTGCTATGAAATTTCAAAAATAAATATTATTCTAAATTCGACGAAAAGTATTCTACAAAAATTGCAGATATTTTCTAGAATAATTTAGCCCTTATTCTCAAAGCTCCAAAGCGCTTTTAATAAATAAGTTTCATTTTTCATCAGCTTCGTTAGTTTTACAGAGCCATTTTCATGGAAGCTCTTGTCTATACTCCAAATGAACAAAAATAAAGAAGAATGATGAAATAATACTACCTACAAAGCTTTAGTAAGGCTTACTCAACAGGTTTAAAGTGTAAAACAAGTGTAAGCACCTTATTCCAGTGACACACGCTAATGAGGTGTTGGTTGAGAAGAAAACGCTTTACAAATATTTATTAATCTAAATAGTATTAGCAATATTAATGAACGCAACATTAAAGGACTGCAATTGACTTCCATGTGGAACGTGGATGACGATGCTGCTATATCTATGGAAATGTTTTTTGACCGCAATAAATTGTGTCATGCAAAAAACCGAAAATACTTTTACGAAATACGTTTTTTTTAAAACTTAAAAAAAAAGGAAATAGTTAATTAGTGATAACCTAGTGTTGGTAGTAGACATGTTTCTAATTCGCTTTCCTCTCTACACTGGATACAAAAATGTTATACAATCTTTTCAGTCTGTACGATGTTGTTGAATTGGTTTGCGGGTAAAAATATTTTTCACAAATCCGCTGATTTAAAAGCTGTTTCCATTTCTCCCTATGGGTACTACGTACGAAAATGTAATGGAGGCCACGTGAATTTGATCAGCTAAGAGCTTTGTGCATATATAATTAACTTAGTGGGAACTGGTTTCTGGGTTGCAGTTACATCAGTTTGTGGTTTTGTAAAATGATTGACTGCTAGCCACACACGCTAACAGGCCAAATATTATAAAATGCAAGGAACTCCTTCCTTAAATGAAAACTATTCTAGTGTTAATAACTGTGGTTGATCTCTGTATCACCCAGAACCTAGAACTCTTTATAACAATAGTGTCCTGGCTACCACTCTCTTAGAATCAACCGTGAAGTATTTTGCAGTAGCATCAGACATCAGTTACATTCTGCTTTTGACGTATGTAATACCAATTTCTATCATGCCATCAGGTCTATTATAATAAATTAAAACATATAATTTTTAATACAAGAAAATATGTACAAAAGACAAAAAATAAATTTTGGGGATGTTGCAAAAAACAGTCAATTCATATTTTTATAAAATGTGCTATATAAAAGTAATTATAAAGTAAAAATACTACAACTGGACTCAGAATATTTCATTAAATTCTCTAATTTGTCGAACTGGTCTCTCATTTCACAATATGCTAGATACTTACCATCCTTTACAGAACAAACGTCGTATTATCTCCTCGACTCAGGCACTCAGCCGGTTAGAATTCTAACACAACTTCCGTCCAAAATCTAGAATTAACATTATTTCTAAGGATCTGGGAGACTAAAATTGTCTGGACTGAGATGATTAAAACAATTGAAATATACCATGAACTTCATTGCATTTTAAGCAACAGTAGAAATTATAAAATTAAAATCAGGGTTAGTTTTTAATTTTTGCGTTTTATTTCACCGACGAATTTTTTTTTACACTTCTCTTTTGGGTGAACGACTAAAGCCATTTTTCAAATATATACTTTATTTACATTAAGTAAACATTCCCCGTGGGTCATCTGACGTCTAGCTAATTTTCAAAATGTCCCGTGAGTCCGTACTGCACAGACATATAAAAGCCACCCGCATAGTGCAAAATCAAGTGCTGGCATTCGTAAATGGGTATGAGAACTTAGGGTTCATGTAGCAGGGTCCTATGGGAACCTCTCAAAACCCCAACCCCTCGTGTTTGAAACACGTGCCCGTATTGTTGACACTCGATGACATTCAACTTATCGACCCTATTATAACAAAAAGCTCAGCACGATCACAAACAATGTACTTATTATGTAACTATACACTATACACAAGACCCATTGATGATGATAACTTGATATTGAAAATGGAATATAAGTAGACGTACCTACCTGCAAAAGATAACAAAATGTAGAAGATATAATAATGCTTCTGTCTAAAATAGGTAGGTATTGTTTTATAAACACATTTAAAAAATAACTTACTAGGTTTCCTTAGATGCAGAATACGAAATTCAAAGTTTCACGGAAAAATATTTTGACCATTCCATCGTAATAAGTACTGAAAGTGACGTTGATGTTTGCCTGTATTAATAACAAAACCTTTCCACATTAGTCTGTAATACTAAATATTGAACATTCATTATTGTGTAATAAACCCGATATATTACAACTTCATTTCTGTCAAATACCGCTGTACGTGTCGATTTGCGAATTAAATTCCTCGTAAATGAAATTGCATCAGTTTCAGATCGTAGAGATAGTTCGCAAACACCATCATCGGAAATACGTTCGTTATTGCAAAAGTTGTTTACTGAATTGATGTCTATCTTTGAAACAAATTTCGCATTATCTACATACTTATCCATGATTGTATTCTGTTTATGTGGGTCTCCAATCGATATAGGGAAAAAAGTATTATTTCAAATGGCGCCCCAGAATCTTCCCAAATATTAATAGCTATTGAGTACATTTTCAGGATAAAAATACAAATACACATACGTAATGTAAATGTACAAAGTAAAACATATAAAAACAGTTAAATAATTTACAACATTTGTAACCCATTTCATTCATTACATAAGTAATTGCTCTACAATTATTACCAATAGTCATTTGTAATTATAATTGCATTGACAGGCGAAGCTCTCATCACAGTCCGATAATAGCAGTCGGTAATTTGAGCTTAATCAGAGCTTAACACGTTCACTGCTAAGCAAGGTCTTTTAGGCCTGGTTGCTGTCTCTCCGCCAGTGCGGGGGCCAAAATCGTGTTCTTTCACTCAGTGCGGGAGCTGTAACTTCGCTTGTTCTTAAGGTACAAAAGAGATAACTATACAGTTCAACTTCTATTTCAAAACATAGATCAATGGTTTTTAAAAATATGTACCAGGCTTTCCCGACCTGGTTCGCACTGAACTAATCTAATATTCATTCAGTGCGGGCACCAGGCCTTGAAATAAAGGCCTGGTATCCGCATAGAATGAATCGCGGCGCGGGCGGAGAGCGTAGTACTGTCTGTTGCCGTGCGGCTATCGACATTTCGCACGCGCCTATTTTATGTAAGCCGGCCACAATAAGTCGTTGATAACTAAGGTTCTTTAGATTTCGTATACGTATATAATTGTGCGTACATAGAAATTAAACTCACATAAAGATAATAACAATAATGACTTTATATTGATATCTTCTATATATACATATTCTATATATACGCATATAAAAAATATATATATGTGTATAAACGATTCACCCAAACATTGCTAAATGCCTCCGGAACTTTGCCTAGATGTATAGAATACCTAAATTAAACAGTCAAAATAACAAATATTTTATTTTCTTTAAATAACCGCTTGTAGACAGGCGAGTAAATAAGTGTAAAGAGGTCTAAATAGCCATGCTATTTGCTTGTTTTGAATTCATTAATCGATAAAAATATTTTCAACATCGTAACATCACTAATCAATGATGTGTTCTGTGCGTTACCAGGCCTGGCAGACCTGGCATTTTATTCCTCCAGTGCGTTACCAGGCCTAAGCGGCCTGGCCGTTTCTTTTCTCGAAATATGACCTTTATCTTTATCAGAACCCCAGGCTAAGCAAGTATAAGGTAGATACATTCCTTAACTACAATCTAGTGCAAATAAATTTCAAATAGCCCTTAATTTCACGATTTTATTCAAGTTTTTAAAAAGAAGGTATCGCCAGGCCGTTGAGGCCTGGGCCGCACTAGAAAAGAGACAGCTTCCAGGCCTCTTCGACCTAGTGCCGCACGGTGGGAAAGTACACGAAAATGAGTCCCGCAGTGAACGTGTTAATCAGCTTCAATACATATCAATATATTTAATTTCAACGGATTTCGGAAATGGCATCAATAAAACAGGGTGTAACGATTGCGAATACTATTTTATTTTAGCTATTCTTACATATCTATTATAACTTTAATAACTTACATTTACACAAACTAACATTGCTTGTAATTTTTATGGAAATAACATCACATTTATTTCTTTCTAATATTTCCGCAGAAGAAGAAAAGTCCATAATTAATTTCTTAATCCACATTAATATACAAATAATAAAACCTTAAAACTTATAGTCGAGTACTCCTACTTCTCATATTTTCCATGCATTACGCTAAAGTTACGAAAAGCTCTACTCTATCATCATGCATCGTGCATAAATGCATAATATGCAAAGCTCTAATATCCCAAAGGATTTACCGTTAGCTACTGACGCTCTACTACACTAGAGATACTGAAAACTGTTACGAAAACAAGTCATAAATCAGTTGAGCTTTATAAAACGAGATAACTTTGTATTTTAATTGAACTATTGCCGGTCGCTTATGAATCAGTAACTGTTGCTCATACAATAACAAAATCAACAAAAAGAATGTCACCGAAAACTTTTGGTGATTCTATTTCAAACCTTGACAGTAGTACCTACCAGCGTTGCCAAACGTATTCTTTCGGTCTCCCAAAGTAAGGTGCAATCAATAAGGTTATAGATTCGTCGCAATTTAAAATTTCATGAAAGACTCCAAACATGGACTAACAAGTTGACTACAACGTTATTCTACATTTATTTTTGCCAACTCTAAGTTCTATTACAAAGCTTATTAAAGAGACTACTGTGCCAATAATCAAAATAGAGAAATGGATAATAAAATCTTCCACAAGAATTGGACTATACTGTTTCTTTAAAACTGAAAGTGCCTTTTGTTTTTTGTCGAGTAGATTAGTAAGATGTCTTTGCAGCAAACCGCTTTCGTGGATAGCAAAGGCACATTTTTGAAAGTTGTGTTGTAACGGAAATCCTTTTTTCATATAAATGCTAAAAACAAGATTTCGTGGAAAATCCCATTTCTTTATTTTAGGGTTTCCTTCCGCATCTTCGTACTTGGCTCCTCTCAAAAAGTAGGCATAGTTTGTATCAATTGTGTACAAGTCAGTTCGGGTAGCAACGCCTTCAAATGCTGTATCTGCATTCTGACATTGAGGACTACCATCACCTTCTGGGAAGATTTCGTTATATGAGAGCTTGAAAAAAGTTCTTACTTGGTCGCTGATACATGGAGTGAGAGGCAGAGAGGCTATGTCGCTTGGATCTATATGAATTTGATTCTTAACGTGTCCTGTAATCAGACTATACAAAGCAGTATTATAAAACGCGCAAATACTATTTGTGTACACTATCCACACAATCATAATTCTTCTTAAATATTTGTGGCTAAACAAATTATGATCCACTTGCCCGTAGAAATATCGCCACAATTTTAAAATAATCATAAACTCATCCTTCGGTTTCCCTGAAGTTATTCTTAGCGTTATTAAAATTATTGTCGTGGCAAATACAAAGGAAATTATTATTAACGACCACGCCTTATAACCAAATTGTCGGTATGCTCTGGTCCACTTTTCTTCTTGTATTATCGGAGTAAATATGCTGAATAGTGCGTAATTGTAACCAAAGATGAAATCAAACATTTCTATTCGGTTGTTTAATAAAAACAGACCTCCTAATATTACGCTAATGTTATCATTTTGCAAGTATCCAAGTAAGCCTGTGACTGTTTTATTTGGCAAAACAACTCCAAAGCCCTCTTTAGGGTCAATATACAGTGTTTCGTATTTAAATCCCTCATATTTTGCTATTATATTGAATACATATTGTTCGATACCGGTGTCAAGGTATTTTGAATAGTTACCGTTAGTGTCAGCTATTACATATGGCGCGCAATCTCTTGCAGCTACTTGTAGTGTACAGTTTCTTAAGCCATTGGGGGTTTTATCAGGAAATAAGGGTGAATCAGTTAAGTTTCTACAATATCCAAAGCTTCTGATATCACTGGCATTTCTACCGCAACTAGTGCCGCTATATGGGTAGTATGTAAGCAACTCCAAATCGTTTTTAGAAAGTTTAATCAGTAGAACGTCAATAATGTTTTTCTGTAATAGCACATTGAACACTTCAAGTATTTCTCTTCTGTCATCTCTCAAATTCCTGTGAATTATTATGAACTTTGCTGAAGGATTCCAGGATAAATCTTTTGCTAACTTCGTGATTCCAGTAAGAAAATCAAAATTACTTTTGACTAATATCAGGTAAGCATCAGGATACACCAGCCACCGTTGTTCATCAAAAGATCTTGTGATGACCGAAAAGTGATAATACATATTGATAGACTGAAGCAACGATTTGTGGTAATTATTTGAAGATACTATAAACACCACGCTTTCAGAAGGAACTTCTTTTTTAAATAACTTTTTTATACATTCAGCAACGTTGTCTATTTTAGACTGCATTGCGGGTAACTTTATGTCATTCACTAAAGCTTCTGAATTTAGGCATTTCAAAAGGATAATTGTCGTCACAAAAATATTTAAGGACACCATTTCAGGAAACTACGTTCACACAAAAAGGTTGTAAGTCGTAAAATAAGGTCGTGGGAAGTGTTCCTGCACTCTCATAGTCAAATATTTGACACATTATCTGGGTCCGAGTGCTTGGTAAGCAAAGTGACAACAAGAGTCAATAAAATAGTGTGATCAAAACAATTATTTTTGTTTTATACGTACAAAAGTACATTACAGGTAATGTATTTACCATTACAGACGACATTACTCATTCATCAATCGATTTCTCATATGAAAATATGTATATCTATCTTAGTGAATGCTTGTTAACAATCCGTCCGTACGTCGCAATAAGTTTCATAAGTTTATTTTCAGTAGAAAATTCTGCTTCAACTCAATCGCAAGCGGTGAACTTAAGTTCATTCTTAATTCGTTTAAAAAGGCAAATGCATGGAAATAGCGTGCGCGAGCGCATAATAGTAAGAGCACAGAATAGATAATACTACTGGCTGGTAAAAGGCTGGTAATAAAGTAGACAAGCAGCGCGTGCCGAGTATCTGGCGCAGCGGTTGCGATCTCATTTCATGCCAGTGCCTGCGCACGCGACGGAGTAGGCGTGTGTACACCATCGCTGTAGTCCCTGCGATTTTGCGACTGAGATTTTTGTTTTAAGCAAGAAAGTCAAACGTCAATTTAATTTATAAAGATTAATATAAATTCAAAAATGTACAATAAAATTGGAATAAAAATAAAATTTCAAAAATAATAAGTAAACGATAGTATAAAATACAAAATAATACACAAATTATTGTATAAAATTATACATTATTGTTTATCTTTAGATATTTAGCTATTTGATGAACCTACTTTGGATAATAAATAATTGAATCAATGCAAAAATCAGAACTTTCTTGACTTTTACGGATTGCTAGCTCTCATGTTATTTTATGTATTGACAAAATAAATATACCTATGTAAATATATCAATATGAATATTATTAAATTCATCTCATAAAAAAAAATAAAAAAATTCAAATCGATTTATTTTACCTCCGGCAATAAACAGTCGCGACAAGTATCCGATCGCATGTTAACTTAACGTAGTGTAAACGCGTCCTAATAAGACTTAAGTTCAGCGAACCTCGGACTCTCAGCACAATACATATAGCCTTACTTACTTGTCCACTCTTTACTAGGGGTACGATAGCATTTGAATGCTTTTGGCTCGATATTCGAAAACAGTTCACAGAATGTCTAAATACAGCCGCCAGCTTGAGATTTAACATGGTTAAAGTTAACATTGTGAACGAGCTCAATGCTGAATTTTGTTTTTTTTTTCAAAACAGTGATATATAATCATTTGATAGAGTTAACTGATTTAAATAAAATAAAGCCCAAGTAACGCCTTGAGGTAAGGATTATTTTCGTATTTCATTTTCATTGTTCTGTCATATCTACCGTTTTTATGTGATGCTCTTTTAAACACAAAAACACAAAGTTTTATTAATATGTAATCTTAAATCAAAGTAAAACTCTCATCATCACACCTATGAATAGACCCTGCTAAGTCGTCATAAAGAAGGTACAGTAGACAGAAAACTCGCGTTGATCTTGTAGCTAATTAATTATCCAGTCCAGCCAGGTATATTGAACGAATTTATTATCTATTGATTAACTTATTAATTAATTTGAGTTTATGGTATAATTTCAACCACGGAGCAGATCGTCTAGTTTATGTAAACGTCTATATTTTTACTTGTTCAATATAAAGGCTAATAAAGGGACATAAAAATAACAAATCGTAATCACAAGAATATTGAGTACAATCACACAACCTCTTCTAAGCACAATACCATCTCCTTTGAGCCGAGACTAAAAAAGAAAATAAAACTAAACACACCGAAGTTTCCTGCGATGCAATCGTATATTACAAATGGGATTATTCCTCGAGATATTGCGGAGTTTACCTATTCTGCGTTGCGGATCTTACACTTTTGTTAGTATCGCGGGATAACGAATTACCATCGTTACGACCACAGCTGGCTGCAGGTGAACTACTTCGCTTTCCCACAGATTAAATAGAGCTTATTGAAAACCTCACCGAGGCGCTTGGCAGAATAATTGGATTATCTTTGTCAAAACAAATAAAACAGAAAATAAAGTTGAATGTATACTCGTACTCGTAGGTTGGAAAGGTGTATTACGAATAATGGCAAGGAAATTGTGCATTTTTACCTGACTGCACTAGAATAAGCGAATATACATATTCCGACCGTACGTATGTGTATGTATGTAGGTACATTTTTTAAGTAAAGTTAAACTGCTTGAGGGATTTCAACATTGTGAGGAATCATTATATTCGTCTCCAACATGTGTATGTTATGGCGTAGGCTATACATAATTATATTACATATTTTATACAAAAGAAAGTAGAAAGTGCAATACAAAGTTATTTAACGATCATCTGGTACATGGATTAAACCGCTTTTTTATTAGGCATAAATTGCGCAGCTAAATGCGACTTAGGTCTATCAACATGGATGCACAGTACTAAACGACTGTCTTAAAAGAATTTTGATTTCTTTATTAAATTTGAAGTATGCGTGTTATAAAATTCAATCTTTCGTAACAATACGTGTGTGGAAACAAATCATTGTAATTAGGGGGTCCATGAGCCGCATTTACATATAAATGTGATTCTAAAGATGCATCGATACAACTCTAACTAGGGTTGTCAAAATATTTTTTATGACATTAAAAAAAACAGAAACACCTTTATTTTTGTAGACATGCGTAGATGTAGATTTTTATATTACTTTAAAATTACTTAGAATAAAAAAATGATAGCCCTCAATAAATGAACGGTCTCTCAGTGATAAAGAGAAAGTTTACTAAGTAAATACAATAAAATTGATGGATGAATAGTTTCACAATACAATCTCAATCTTGGCAAAGATGTATGGGAGTTTTATAAAAGCTTTTGAACTCGATGTCTATTTATTTATACTGGAAATATACTTTATTTGTATCATGATCTATAAATAGTATCAAGCAAAGTTGCTATTTATTTCTGTCTTATTCTGAAATTACTCTATTTACAACCGAATCTATTTGTCGGATATTTGTTTTTCCGATATAAGTAGTGAAATAGTGTGGTACGGAGTATTTAACGTTCAATGTGGCCAGAAAATATTAACTTGACAAATATTATAAGAGTTATATAATAAATATTTAAATATCGTAAAAATATCAATAAACTTTTTTATCCACACGATTTCTTTTTTTAACATGTTTAATAAGTTCGTTTTATACATTTGTTAAGTTTGATGGTTAGAAAAAATAGTTTTTTATTTAACGTGTATACCTACCTACTGCCCAATCGAGCTGTAACTTAAAAATAACATCAAAACTTGTAATTAAATCCTAATCAGATACGGAAGTATATATCTATGTCTAAGTTTTTGACAGCCCTACAAATAGTTAACGTAACTTGTTCATAGAGAAACAATAAATTCATTTTTATTGCCTCAAAACGAGCTTCCTCCGCCTCATTAGTTAGAATTCACACCCACATACCTCCTAAGCCAGTCAGCGGTAAATTACACTGCATTGTCTCATTCAAAACTTCTTCTGAAATGTGAATTGAATTTTTAATTAGCCGGCCCAATTATTTTCTTGGGCCCGTAACGAACATCCCTAATTAGTGATTTTTTACCTTATTGTTAAAAGAGTCTTTACCGTAAGATAATATCACTAATTAGGTACGCTTCAAGTTTAATTTAATTTAATTAGATATTTCTGGACATTTGAATCAGGTTCAACTCTTATGATATATCATTGGTTTCCACCGATAAAAACACGCGTTTGAAGAATGTTTTATATTCGTTAATGTCGCTACATCAAATTACCATCAACAAAACCGCGCTGAAAACGCGCGTTTCAACAAAATGGACGTCGTCGACGCGTTCAATAAACGTCGTATTCTCTTAGTGTGTTTCTGATAATTAATTGAATAAGTAAATGATTTGAATTTGATATTTTACAAACAAATTCTATAACAAATACAAGAACATTACCTATAGAAACTAGCAGTAATGTTTTACTTAATTAGATCGGATTAATTTAATTAAACAGCGTAACCTAGATCGTGCGCAGGTTAATACTGACGGAAGAAACAAAACTGCAAGTTACTTGCTGAAGCAAAATTTCTGTAAACTGCAAGTGAATGTTGCAGACTTTACATGGCCATTAAGAATAAAGTTAAGAACGTTTACAAAGTTTGTATTTAAGAATATTACGCTTGCTTCAACTTGCAGACAACAGTGTATCCCTCGTTGAAGTTTAAGTTGCTTCACTTCTGTTGATACTCTTCGCCCTAGAGCTACTGAAGCAAATAAAACAGTTTGAAAATTTTGTAATAGATTGTTTAATGGGGTTCCTTACTAAAGGGAAGTTTCCTTACCTATTGATAAGATTTCGCTCTTCATCCGTCCCTAACTTGTGATATTCCTTCATTTAATTTTATATAGCTACAACTACTGTCATGTGCTATTCTATTCGTCAGCTTGTTAAATACATTTGTATAGTCAATAGTATGGGCCTAATTGAGCTCATACAGTTGAATGAATGTATGAATGAATATTTATTTGGAAAAATATTATGTACCTACTTCCTACATGAATATTAATCAAGCCTACCCATATTGGGCCTTAACTACTCCCACTCCTTAGAAATCGGTAGGTGAAAACATGTTCAATATCCATACCTAATTACATCTCTCTATTAAAGATCCTTGATCAAACAAAGACATATATGGTGAAACTTTAAGGCACTAGACGACTGCAGAACCCTGAAAATCCAATTGACAGATACCACAAAGAGTTGTTCTGATGATAACGTAATTACCGAAGCTGGTACAGCATACGTGAAGTTAGTTGTTTCGCTGTTTACGCATTGTTCGGGAGTTTCTGAAACTGAAACGGTTCCGAAACTCGTGTTCATGAGTTATTCGCTCTGTTGTTTCCGAGATAATAATTGAGAACAGTTTGAAAGGTGTTAGAAACTGTAAACAAGCGCATTGAAGATCGTTATTAACTCAAAATTGATGGAAGTCAGTGAGCAGAACAAAACAGGAAGCAGAGTTTAAATCTAATAAATCACAATATAACAAATTATTAAATTATTATTCGACTCAAATTAGGTATGGTGAAGTTTTATTTGATAGCCCATTTTGAACTACGGTCACTATGCTAGACTGCCACTCAAAGGGCCTTGGGTTCGATTCCCTGTTAAGCAATGTTCTCGGTCTGGATGTTTGTGTTCTTATCTTTGCGGGGTAACCATAGCAACCACGACAGGTAGGATACACGAATGGTTTGACTTGCCCTCGAAGTAACTAATCCAGGAATTAACTTAAAAAAAAACAAATATAGTTCACTCCCTGCCTAAATCTTATAAACCATGATCAGATATCGATTAAAGTTATTCAATGTTTAGTAATAGGAAGAGGCGAAGAGGTATGTGTAGCCTGTAACAGATTCTACAATGTAGTTTTTCCTAACAAAGTATTCGTTAACAAACAACACTATACTATCACATCGCCACCGTACGTGAAGGTCTAACTTCGGGAAAATCCGTATAGAACAAAGTCGACAAAGTTGCGAGTTTTTACCGACTCGATAATTAATTCACATCGAGGTTAGCTACCGCACTGCTAACGTGGGAGTCTGAAAGTTACAAATGTATGTTGCTCACTGGGAATTTAGGTTTTGCCCACGGTTTAGTCATGATTTACTTTTAAACTTTTTTGTTTGCGTAACTGCGAAACCCAACCCGGCATACATGAGGAGATATTTGAGTAATGCTAATACTTATCATTATTATTATCGTATTAACTAATTATTAACCGTAGGTTTTATGAAACCTCTTTATTACGACAGCAGTATTAAAGGAAATAATCATAACAGCAAATGAAAAAAATCCAAAACACATTCCAATATTCATTATTTTTAGTATGGTTATTAAAAAGGTACCTACTGGAAAATTTAAGATCGGGAGTAGGTAATTGACGTGGAAATCTAAGACATCCACCAAACTATAAGAGGTAAAATATACTGCAGAACGTCTGCCCGTTCCCCTAGTCAAATTATAATAAACGACAGTTACACACAGCATTAAATTAAACGCCGGTATCCATTTAGCTAGTTCTGGAATGTATCGCCGTTCAGATTTGCAAAACTATTCGCTAATAACTAACAGACATCGAAAGGCAAGTACCAAAATATGTATTAATATTGGATCAGATATAATAACTGTTATTACAACTGTGTACCTACTGGTGTTATTATTACTGTAGTAACAATGTTCAGGTAAATGTTTGACTTGATTAATTCTAAAGGCATTTCCACCTCATTCATACCCTACGTAATTAGTTGTGTTAATATTAATTTAACCTTATACATATCTGACTCTATTTGGCGTCTCCCACGAATATCATAAAAGGTTAGTAAACTGTGATAACTACTTGGTAAAAACATCGGTCGCTATATGAAAAGTATGTGCCTAAAACAAAACTTATAGGTAATAGTTTTTTAAAGCGCTAAATCCCCTGACGTTGACTTTTTTTATTTGTGTGCTTTTTTGACATGAATATGACTTTCAATCCTATAGGTGTTGTAGGCGATCTATTTAAAAAAACATAGGTATTTAAAAATCAGTCTGCAATGTAATTATTAAATGTTTTAATGGATGAATTAAAAAAGAAATTATCTCTAAACACTGCAAAAGGCTTGAAGATAACTTTAATTATTAAATTCATTTTACTCCTTGACTGTTTTAATACTCCAAACTTAATTACTCTCGCCCCTTCAATTTTGCAGTAAGTGCAAATGCTTTGGAACTATTAATTACGTCTGTCTGCGCCCGAAAACAAGCTTTGTTTAATTTTATTACGAAAAGGCACGTATTGTTGTCGCCTCTTTACAAATTTTTCTCGTTTTTGAAAGTGTTTATTAGAACGCTTGAATCGTATAAAAAAGTAATTTTTACTGCTAAAACTAATTCAGTAGTTACACAGGTATTTGCTTCATCAGATATCTGAAGGTAACAGCTACGTTTATTATCGTTAAATTATGGTACAGTCGTTTGGACTGTCGAACTATCCTTGAGTGTACCAACCAATCTGCTCTGCTCGTGCAATCCTAATAAACTGAGCTGAGATTATAGCGACAGGTTCCTTCTGTTTTAACCGACACTTTTTGAAACTCCCCCTGAACTAGGACAAATTCGGGTAAAATCCAGACCCGGCAGTCCTTACGCGTGTTAAGGTTTTTTCCTCGCATTCCTCTCTTTGTGCACCCTCTTTTCATGAACCATAAAATATTATCTACCGACTCTCGCTATTAAAATAACCCACTATATTTTCTGTCCTTATTGGAGTAGATTGACGGTAAGACCTCCTCAATTACAAAGCAAGATTTTCCTACAATGAATCATGGATAGAAAGGATTATAATATACTAAACAACGATTGTTATCATAGCAACACGTTAACACATCAATGGAATAACATGTGTGTTTGTTGATTGTTTGTCTAGAGCACAACCACATGCCATCAAAATATTATTCTTGTAACGCCCTATGGGAACGAAATTTGTATACATTACCCTGTAATATAAACATCTGGATGTCTCATCTGAGTGAACTAATGAAATTGTCTTTGCGACCGGGCATTGCTCAGATTTATTTTGCTTCATCACACACTAATTCTCTTATCTAGATAATAAGTTAAAGAAGTTACGGTCATAACTTGGGTCGCGTAGCACAAATGGGATAGGCCAAGTTTTATCTTAGAGAATCAAGCTGATTAAGATAATATTTTAAGATATTTACTCAGGGGAATGAGAAATATTACCGTGAAAATTGAGCGATATTTATACTTATTTCAGAAACGAATTGTATCTAATTAACATAAAGAATACTTGAGACCAATATGTAATTATATGTGAGCTTAATAGAGTTGGATACAAGTCAAAAAGTTTGATGCGATTTCGGTGAATATCAGCAACATCAGCCAAAATGACCACTTGGCACTTGCCGCTTTACAGTACTAAAAACTAAATATCCTTTTTATACCAGGTACTTAAACGGAATTGTATCACCAATTTCCAAAATTGTCAGGTTAACGAGTCGAAATTGTCAAAATCACTTACCTACTGTTATTACAAAATGTAATTATGATAAACTAAGTACAATTTGGCATATTATTTTGGCCACATAATATTTGTCTCATGTTGTTTGCATTAATGAAACAAATCTAATCATTTCGGCTACATTTTGTGCTGAAAAAATTAACAAACTCCATAAACAATCCTTATAACGATTTAGTTTAGAATTTCTAACATAGGTAGGTACTAAGTTTTGTAGGTACTTTTTCTGATGCAGTAGGGTAATTATAGCTCTTTCAAAATTTCAAAGATGAAATTTCTTTCCAACTACTGACTATGTATTGTTAGAAACTATGGCTCGTTACAAGTTTTCTCAACATTTTGCTTTTGCCGTTGAAAATATGAATTTATTTCACGCCCGAATATTTTCTGAATTGCACGTAGAATACAATTATAGAGAATAATGAAAATATTAATTATTTTTTTACCAATATAGATTCCATCAAAATATTAAAAAATACTCAGTAGGTACTTAAAAACTCGATGTGAATAAAATTAGTTTTATTTACTTCAATGTAAAGAAAAAAATTCTACATTGTGTCATAATATATTTCGGGATATTTTTGGTTTAGTATACCTAATACCTAAGATAATGTTTGAATACCGTCCTATCTTATAACAAATAGCAATAAAGCCGAGGACATTAAATGCTAACCTACTAAAATCTAAATTACTCTTCTTGAAAATACAACATTGAAGATACGAATAATGTTTTTTAAACACCAGCACTAAAACATATTTTCGCGTCATAAACAAGATGATCAAGTTTTTACAATCAGTACAAAAAGAAAACTATGTGTGAAACAACAAAACAAGCTGTAGGTACATTTACTATAAGCTGCACCTGCTTATAAAGGTTACAACAAGGTAGCGATCGAATAGCGCTCCCTTGTGTAAGGTTCCTTATTATTTATTATAAATTAATGCTGGCTCCTTATACAAAAAAAAAAATAAAAAAAAATCTCAGTAAGCAGCTTATGTAGGTGTCAAGTGTCATGTTAGGTATGTTTAATTGTCATTTCTGATCGCAAAAAGCATTTTTACGGGTTTTTTTACATTTCGAATGTAAGACGAAAATTATGTAAAAGAACAATTGCAACTGATGAGAAGTATAAAACAAAAGAAATAGGTATAATGAAAGCATTATTACAATATTTTATGGATCATAGAAAAGTATTGGTTTTATTGTTGCATAAGTCTACATACCGACATACCGTACCGTTTTCCAAATTTCTTGCGGAACACTAAAACAAAAATAACACACTAAACGACTATCTGTCCGTACATCGACTGCACGGTCACTCCTCTTAATTGGTTCCTCCCGAACCAGTACAAAGGTATCCTTATTAAGCTTTCATAATTTAAGACCCCAAAAAGGTTACATACTGGGTGATTAATTATTTTGATACGAATTTTATTTTATTTTCGAACAACTGATATGGCTCGTGCAGTATGTGTATACTATACAAGTTAAATAAGTAGGTACACGATTTTTTTTGATTATACACTTTAGTTTATATTTGATACGAGCTTATATTAATGAATAAACAGATTTATCAAAAATTAAGAAAAAAACAGTATCTGAAAATCATGTTTTCATTTTAGCACCCAACTTCTTGAAAAAATATAACAAAAGGCTTGAAACAATAAATCTTGATGTATCACCATCAAATGGTATCTGCATTAAATAGCTCATAATTTGCATTGAAAATAAAATAAAACAAAAAAATTTGAAAAATCTTATGAAGTAGGAAAAAATTGAAAATCTGGTCAATTATCAACTCTTTACAAATAATCCGGACTAAATCGCTTTAACCGGTTTAAAGATAAATGCAAAAGTTTAAATCAAGTTCAAATCGCTACTGCTGAAATCGAATTAGTACTGTAACATTGAACTAAGAACAATCACCAATGGATACCAATGGGTTACATATTGATTACTGAAAACTGTATTTAAATCGGTCCAGTAGTTTTGGAGATATATGGCAACATTTGTTTGCGCAAATTAACACACAATCTCACCCTAACCGCATATACCCATCTCCGTTCCATCGTGGGTAAAAATCGTTCGCACAGATTCCCTTTTCAAATTCGTGGAATGCCTATCGTTAGCCATTACTACTGCTTTGATCAGGCCGCCAATTAAAATACCATTTCGAGTATTAGCATCGTAATCCCTGGATAGCAGTGGGTAGGATATCATACTGGTTTTGATACCTTCTTCTACATATTCGATTTTAGGGTTAAAATGATGTGTCAGTGGTGTAGTATCTGTTAGAGCCTTTATTACATGATGTTTTTGGAACGTGCTGACAACGCATCTTTACATCTATAAGTAAGTATGCAGGTTTTTTAACATGCTCTATTATACATATAGCGAAAGTTATAAAATATTCGAGACGTTACAACTGTATCTAATGCCCTTGAAAAAATGGTATATATACTCTTAAAACCATTGTCGTTGAATCCAACAGTCGAGATATATCTAATCCCAAAACATTGTGAGGAAAATGCAGCACTTTTTGCTCCGATACCGCAGTAAGCGTATAACGAACGATTAATTCTCATTACTGTCGACAAAGTGTTCCTTTTTGTTTTCAAATCTGTGTCCAATTAATTTGGCTGCAGCAATTCGATTCGTTGCTAAAACTCTGGAATGCGACTGAGTGGGAACGCCTCGTCCTATCACCCAACCGGTGCTTTTAGATTTTTCTCTTATTTTATCTCTGTTATTCGTAGTATGTACCTACTGAACCTTAACCCAAATAAAAGATCAGAATTAGAGAAAATATTTAAAATATTTCAATCAACCTTATTTATATAGTTTTTTGAGACAACATAATATAATAAATATGGAGGGCAGTACCTTAAAATTATTTACGAAATAAAGTAGATAAACTTTGCACCAACCAATGTAACAGTACCTACATTACATTTACTGCTAAAACAGCTCCTGATCCAGACAATAAGAAGAAAAAGTTAAAGAAAATTAGGCACCTACTCGAAATTTCGTGATTACATCACGTTATAGAAATCGAAAAACAAATTACTATCTAACCCGATGAGTTCTTAACCTGAGGCTTTGAACGTATCAAAGGATAGAATATTAAAAGTTAAAAAATAAATTTATTCTGGTTTGACCGCACTCGAAGTATTCGCAGTTGTTAAGTAGGTATCAAAATGAAAATTGGAACACCTGAGCAGACCCGGACGGATCTCATTTCAAAGTTTTCTCAGCTTGAGGCGAATGGTCGCACTGCATTAATCCGCTCTCAATATACCAACTTACTTGAAAGTCGCCACAACTCAGGAAAGATTTTACTTATGACTTGCTCTAAATTTACAACTTTCACTGAATTAGTAGGAATGTAGTTAAATATTCATGTGGAAACTTTCTGAAATTTTCTTGAATATCTTATTGTAACTAAATATTACGACTTTTTTATAACTTAACAGGCCAAATTTTATATTAAATATTCCAACTCTGATGCTATAATTGCTTTTTAAGGATAATAATAATAATTATGTTTGAAAATGACGTATGTACCTATACATTATTTTGAACAAATATCTTTGTTTCACGAATAAGTATACATTCAAAAACAAATCTAAAGGCGGTGCTAAAAACTATTAATAAAAAAATATCATCAGCCATGACACCTTGACAAGAGGCGCCTATAATAAAATAACGATTAATCGTATGACAAAGGTAGTAGTTGTTTAAATCGCAAGGTTTTTCAATGATAAATATTCATTTCGTTGTACTGATAAAAAAAAAAATTGGTAAATAAAATTTCCTAAACATCACTTTTGTGTCAATCTCTCTGATCTTTTGACTTTTTTCAAGAAGAGAAAATCGCTTATCCGATGGTATTTGCTAGGGCACGTAGTTTCAACCTCGATAATTAAAATGCTATCGGAACTTTATACCTCGCATATACTTACTATAAAATAGCATCTGAATTTTTGATTCGTGTGAGTCCTGATTTAGAAATGGGGTCAAAAGTAATAGGTACATACCTATCGAATCTAAAACCTCATATAATTTGAAATCAAATTTAAATGACATTAGAAAAATCTCTAACGTATTAGGATTCCTAAAATAATCCTATTGTCCTTTCAATATCGGAATATAAAGAATAATACAAAAAGATAAATAATATACGAAAGTGAGTTATGATCTTCCTCAGAGATACGAGTAAATACCTACTACAGATTTATTTGACATGGTTTTCTATCTTACCTTTTTTGTTGACTGTACTTAACTAATGGCTGAGGAATCGCTATATCATTTTGGTAAATAAGTAGGTACTGAGGCGTTTGAAACGTATAAAATGTCCACCTCGAATTTTAGAACTTCCAATATTTTTTGTAAAGTTGCCGATATGGTTTCTTTTATAAGAATAGTGCCATTTCTTACAATAATAAATTACACCACTTCACTCCAGATACTAAATAATATAATCTTGAATAAAGCACCGAAAAATAGTGACAGAATATCCGAATGCGTTACACAGATATTTAAAAAGTATATTCCTCAAAAAGACGTTGTCTTTTTAGTATCTCCAAATAAATACTATGAATCCATGCTTCGATCTATAAATTACGTTAACAACTTCTCATTTATTACAAGGTCTTTTGATGGGCAAATATGGTGGATATACGCAGATACCTATATAATTTCGGTAAAAAATATTGATGATTTCTCATCGGATATTATTGAGTTAGCAAAAGATTTGTCCTGGAATCCCAAAGCGAAATTCATAATTATTTTTAAGAAGATGACTGCCAATAATAGAAGTGAAATGTTTAAAATTTTACTGAGTAAAACTATTTATAATGTGGTAGTAATGACTACAAATGAACAAGACGATGTAGAAATACTAACTTATTACCCATACAGTGGGTCCAATTGTGGTGATGACGCAAGCGATATTAGAAGACTGGGATATTGCAGAAACTTAAATGATACAACTTTATTTCTGGATAAGGTGCCTAACGGCTTTAGAAACTGCACAGTAGTTGTGGTCGCAAGAGAAAATGTACCACATGTAATATTGGAAAACAATACTTACTCAAAATACCTTGAGATTGGCGTCGAACAATTTGTACTAAACACAATAGCAGAGTATGAGGGATTCAATATAGAATACAACTATGTCCCTCGCAAAGCTGCTTTTAGTATTCGTTACCCAAATAATACAGTTACTGGTATGTTCGCATACTTACAACGTGGTGAAGCCAAGATCATTACAGGAGCGTTAATTTTATTTAGTCATCGATCAGAAGTATTCGATTACATCTATGGTTACAGTTACGCATTATTCAGTATCTTTACTCCTGTTTTACGAGAAGAAAAATGGGCTACTGTGTACCAACAATTTAGTCTGTTGACGTGGTTGATAATAATAATTTGTTTCCTATTTACAACGTTAATAGTATTGATAACAATAAGATTAACGACAGGAAAATCGAACGATACATTTCTAATAACTTTGAAGCTGTGGAGATATTTCTATGGGCAAGTGGATGACAACTTATTTGGAAACAAATATTTGAAAAGAATAATGTTGGTTTGGATACTCTTTACAAATTGCATTTGTGCATTCTATAACACTGCTATGTATAGTCTTATAACGGGAAACATTAGAGACCAATTAAAAATTGATCCAAGTAATTTACATTTGCTGCCTTTCAAACCATGTCTCAGCAAAGATTTAAGAACATTATTTGCTGTAGCGTATAGTGATGCATTACCGAAGAATGAAGATAGACCCCAGTGTGAGGATGAATATGCTGCATTTGAAGGCGTAGCTAGTAGTAGAGATCTATACACAATCAATACTGATTATTTTTACTTTTTATCAGCATCAAAGTACGAAGATAAAGAGGGTAGACCTAAAATGAATAAATGGGACTATCCACGTAACGTTATTCCATGCATGTATGTTAATAAAGGATTTCCTCTAATACGCAAGTTTCAACACTATGCTCTCAATATATTCGAAACGGGATTGCTGCAGGGGCATCTTACCAAAATATTCGCAAAAAAACCTAAGAAACAATTGACGTTAAAGAGAAAATCTAGTGCACTTCGTATGGAGGACTTGATAATCCATTTTTGTGTTTTGATTATTGGTTCAATAGTTTCCTTCGTATGCTTTATAATCGAACTTAAAGTTGGTAATAAGAAGGAGATCGTACTTACATAAGTACTGGTTACTTAAATAACTACCTACATTAAACTTTACATAATTTATATGAATTCAATTGTATTTTATTCACTCTCCGCTTTTCACTTTCTACTATTTAAAATCTTTCGAGTACCTACTCTTTTTTCTACTTTAAAATTTTCAAGTTCTCTCTATAGCTCACATTGTAAGAAATAAACAGTGGATATTTAAATAGCTGGCTAAGTAATAATTATTAGAAAAGAATATTTATTGTTTTTCTAAGTTATACACTTTGGAGCGCCACCTAACGCAATTTATCAAAACTTAACATATAAATCGTGTAGTTCAGAACTTCTACACTTTGTATTCACAACACACGTTGATTCTATGAACAAAAGTTGCCACCGCATTAGCTTAGATGGCAGCACTTGCAGTAATTTTGACTGATTTTTAACCCCCCACGCAAAAAGAAAGAGGGGTGATAAAAGTTTGATGTGTCTGTTTGTCTGTGGCACCGTAGCTCCCGAACGGATGAAGTGA
>LGAG01000294.1:2575929-2588034 GCA_001278395.1 Lerema accius | reverse complement strand
AGACAAATTTATTTTACTGTTTTATTATAGTATAGATTATTACGCTTTGCACAGCGACAATTTATATCTATGATCGCTGACTTTGGATTAACGTCTATTGGACTAACGTCTATTTATTTCCGTAATAAAAACTTTTGTACTACTACTTCTTATTTAATGTCTGTGCTGTACTATTATTATTCACACTCCGTACCTGACTATAGTATTATCTACTGACACTATCACATCAATATCTTGTGTATGAATCAAAGGCATGAACAGAGACTAATACGATGAGAAACCATAAAAAGGGTTTCGTGGGATTGATTATGGTAAAAGTGGACTGGTCATGGTTGCCGTGACCATGACCCATGCAACTGTATCGAAACATTGGTATAAAATACACAAATCGTGAGTACTCATTATACGTAGTTAAATTGTTCGATGTCCGCGATAATAAAAGTTTAAAACCGTAAGTTTTGGGATGTAAGGGATCTCATTCGTTTCGATTCTAAGCTTTAACCATCCGGTGATGGGTATCGCTAAGAACTACCTGGAGAAGCAACTTATATGGTGACGGAAATATGTATGTATCTAATAAAATAATACTTTTATTAAAATTGTGTATTTTTCATAAAATACCTCTACACAACTTATTCAAAGACATACCGGTCTACTAATACCTACTCTGGCTACGTCCAAGCTTTATGATTGATTTTTAGTAAAGGTGTATTACACAATGAGGACTTGCCTTCCTTACGAAATTTTATCTAAATTTTATTTCATACAACTAGTATTGCAAACTACGTTATTATTATATAGTAAAAATATTTCATGTTATGTTATCTGTAATAGCATGTTGTGTAAAAGCCGGCCAAGTAATTACTTTTACATCGTGACTAATTGTACCTGAATACTCACTCTGGCAAATTGATCGCAAAAGTTACAGGTTTTTGTGCACGATCATTTACAGTTGAATATAATAATTTATTAAAAATCAAGAAACAGTACCAAATAAAATGTAAGTTCGATATTTTCTTCGGATATTAATTTCAAACTAGAAATCATTATTGAAATACCTACATCATCACAATCTTAATCTAAATGAATTCGACGGAACTGCGGATACTTTCGATGTCATGATTAATGATTTCCCCTGTCATTATTAGGCAGCTGATGAGATTATATAACATCAAGATTACTCAAGAAATAATAGCTAAAATTACAAATCTCTAACAAGTATTAGCAACAACGAAAACCTATAGCTAATTCACGAACATCTATTAAAGTAATGGAGTCAATTTTCACCGCTCCAGCTAGCCGAAAACTTGTACATAATTATTTGTTGTGATTAGCTCAATTATTAGTCAACCTTATTATTAGCGTCAAGGCTCATTAAAACTTTGTGATGTATTACATATATAATTATTTCCTAGTTATCACCATCGCCATTACTGATGAGTATAAAATAACATGTACCAATGTAGTAATGTTTTCCAATTTTTAATGTTGTTAACACAATGTTGAAACAAGCACTACTTTGCTTAATTTTTTTTAAGTGTTTAAGAAATGCTCCGGCTTCTAATCTTATCAGTCTTACCTCAAACGCAGTTAACAGAGACGCAAAAATAAACAACGGAACAGTATGTATTTTAAAAATAGTAAAACAAAACATCCCTTGTGGCAATATAGTAACTACAATAAGCGTTGGTTCATTTGATAATGTTATTGAAGGTTTAAATGACGAAAATTGTCATACTCTTGTTATAAGATCGATTGAAAGACAAAATTGGCTTATGTCGACCGATGTTTACTTAATGTTACTAAATTCTGCTCCTGAACTAACATTAGCTTTGCTTGAAGTTTCAAGGGACTTATTATGGAATCCTGCTGCAAAATTTATAATCGCTGTATATGACATAGAGGACGATGATAAAATAATAATATTTAGTGAATTATTGAGACACAGGATATACAACGTAATAGTTTTCTCTTTTTTTGACTATCAAACTTTCACGTACTTTCCTTATGCAAACAAAAACTGTGGAAGAAAAATAGAACATATCGTGACATTGAACTATTGTAATGATGATTCTGATACGAGTAACACGCTTTTTCAATATATAAATTTAAACGACTATCGTCGCTGTCCTATCGTCGTTGGTGTAAAAGAAGTCGTTCCATATGCGATTGTGAGCAAAAATTCTAATCTTAATGTTGCTGACGAATACAAAGTTGGAACAGAACAATTACTTATGGAAAATATTGCAAAACTTGAAGGAATCGAGATAAAGTATATTTTTTTTTCCGGAGACGTATTTCGTGGCATTGTATTAGAAAATAACACTGCCACAGGAATGATGAGCTACTTGCAGAATGGTGAAATGTCTGCTGTTATTGGAGGATTTACATTAATATTAAACCGCATAACAGTATTTGACTATGTTTGGGGATATAATTACGCTACCTTCAAAATATTAACACGAGCAGCAACTGATAAAGTATGGAAAAAAGTTTATAGGACCTTTAGTATTCAATCGTGGTCATTAATAGCGACTTCATTTTGTTTAATCTATATAACAACTATTTTAATTTTGATTTTATTTTCAAACACATCTGAAGATCCAGTTAATATATTTCTTAAGTTACTAGACTATTTCTTTGCCCATAGTGATCAACAGTTATTCACTAATAGAAATCTTCGATTACTACTATTAGTTTGGATTTGGTACACTTATTTTATAAACAGTTTTTATAATACTGCTTACTATAGTTTGATTACGGGTCACGTTAAAGAAAAAAGGAATTACAACTTTCAAAACCTAACTACATTTCCTTACAAACCTTGTATCAGTCAGTTTGGGAAAAGTTACTTCTTGTATGGCTATAATTTGACCTTTCCTAATGCAAAGTTTATTCAAGAATGTGAAACAACTGAAGGCAGTTTAGACTACGTAGCAGAAAAAGATGATTACTACGCGTTTGCAACAGAATATTCATATTATCGAGATGTTGACAAATATATAGATAGTGTAGGAAACAATAAATTAGACAGTTGGGAAATATTAGACGCGACAATTTCAACTGTGTACTGCAGTCGTGGATTTCCACTAAGGAGAAGATTCCAGAAACATGCAATGCATATATTTGAATCGGGTATTATAAAGTACCATCTTGGTATGATGAAAGTAAACAGGAAACATTTGACTCAATACAATAACTATTTCAAAAGTATGCATATCGGTGATTTTGTAGTTTCATATTGTATACTTGTTATAGGCTCAATTATTTCTTCGATTTGTTTCCTTTTTGAAAGGTGTTATAAAAATTATGTCTTAAAACCGATTCCTTAATTGGACTTGTTTGTTTAATATATTTTGCAGATAATGTGTAGACGATAGGGTCTTTAACAATAAGTATTATGTATTTATATCTTATAATCTAGTATTTTACAATCCACATTTTTTTACTTGTCCTATTTAGCGCGCACAAACCTTGTAACAGAAAATCTCACATTTTCATGTTATTCACACTTTTTCAGTAATGTTTAAGTTATCTCATTACTTCTATATCATTTATATTTAAATTTTCCCAAAAACTGCTTTGAAAATTAAGTTTTTTGTTAAAAAAAGGAAACATGTTAAAAAAAACGGACTATTAATATAAAGGCCTTACAATGTATAGTTAGCTAATAAGCGTTAGTATCCGTGACATTGTTCACTTGTAAAATAAAATTGTCCAGTAAGTAATTGGACAGCTTTAATTTAGCTGTCAATTAAGTAGCACAAGAGTGTCGTCCAATATATAGGTAAGTGTTCCTTAATTTAATATAAATTTTCACATGTTTGTATTATAATTTACGTGACTGCATTATTGTATTACACAGATTGTAAATAACTATTTAAAGTAAATGTATACCTAAATAAGTGCTTTTATTATTTTTTAATGTATTTTTCCTCTGTAATTCACACAGAAAGCAACTATGGAACTAGCTGAAAGATGTGTCAATAGAATCGGCAAAAAAATACTTATCATTCGGCCGGATGTTATAATCTTTACAAAAAAAAAAGTGTACGGCTATAGATTATTTATTTATTTTTGTTAATTATTGAGCTCATTGGCAGAGTCAAAAATATTATTTGATAGTAGACAATAGCCCAACACTATCCAACAATATTTAAGAAATTCTGTGACAATATAAACTCTTCTTCACTTGTTCCGATCGTCATTTAGAATTGGCCACTTCTCTCCTTATTTCCCAAAACAATTTATGTATGTAATATAATATTATTTATTTGTCAACTAGTTTTTTTTTCTCTTTAAAACCCACGGAAGTACAAGACAAAAGCTAAGAACGCAACGCCAATAGTTGACATCAACAATATCTGAAAAAAAAAAATTGATAATTATTAATTTTACTTAATTCAACTTAACATAGAGCCTAAATTTAATTAAGTAGGTATATAATTTAATTTCAGCCTGAGTTTAAAAACTTATACATAAAAAATATATCCCTACCTAATAGGTATAAAAACGTTTTTAAGTACTTAAAAATAATCGAAGATTAAGTATTTTTTTTACATAACACTCAGTGGTACTCTACCTTACGCTTATAAATACTACCCATACTAATCACTTATTAAATAAAATTAAAAAATATGATTATAATAACGTACCTTATTCTGCCATTGTCTATTCTTAACACACTGGTTGTACGGCATTGTGGAGAATGTGACCGAGTTGTACAGCGGTACCCACAAGTTAGGCATCAGCCAGAATAAAAAGTCATCGAATGCTTTTCTAAGCCTATAGGATGGACGTGTTACTAAATCTCTCATCTGAAATTACACGAACAGAAGCTTAGATATCTATCTATTTAATAACTAATATTAAAGCTAAACAGATAAGCACAAAGTAGAGAAACTAACAGAGGTTTAAATATATAATGAGCGCGCTCGAACAACACACACAGATACTGTTCAGTGTTCGCTGACATTGATTTGGACTTCGGAAGTGTATTTGAACTAAGGAATCTTAGAGGATACTCCACTACGCTGCTCCATTGCGTCGGAGGCTTTAATCCACCCGAAGTTCTCCAACATAACAATCGAATGTGCCCTCGATAGCACAAAAGGATTCAAGAAAAATTTGAAACTAGCTGTCACCACTTTTAATACTCACTTCTATATAGTTATACATCGCAAGGTCGCTGATAGCGAATGTGTCCTCCCATCTTGTATCAGAGAACTCTTCTAGAATATCAACGAGATTATCACCATGTTTCTGGAAGAGCTGATCGAGAATCGTGCAGTCTTCGAAGCCAGCATTCATGCCTTGACCATAGAACGGGACCACAGCGTGGGCCGCGTCGCCTATGAGCAACGCTTTGTCCTTCCAGTGGTATGGACGACACTGAAATGTAATTTAAAGTACATTGGTTTGATACCAGTCTGATTTAGCCTACAGACAATCTAGTGGCGTACGAGGATAAAAAATATAGGGTTTTTAACAGTGTTTAACATGACTTACAAACATTGCCATGTATTTTTTATCCTTAAAATCATCATGACTTTGAACAGAAAGCATCAACCTACCTTTACTGAAACGAGGGTTGAAGGCGAACCACTAAAGAAATCTTCCATCAATTTCTTCTTGCCGATTAATGGTATGGAATCAGGAAAGTATGTTTCGAAGAACTCTAGAAGTTTCCCTTCAGTGTCCAAATTCTTGAACTTAGCAAATGGCATGAACAAGGTCACGGTCCAGGAACAATCCTGATTTGGTAAGGCGATCATCATGAAGTTACCTCTAGGCCAGATGTGTAAGTAATTGGGGGGCATCTGGAACTAAAATAAAATAACATTCTATTAGTAAACTCACGTGGTATATCGAGAGATAGCTACCCTCCGCACTAGTCCGAGGCTTACTCTACTACTAATGCATAACTACGAGTATGTATGTGCACCGCCAACTAACCCCCAAGGGGGATAGCAGATGCCCAATGTAAGGGGGCAGCGGATGCCCAAGAGCTGGGGGCATTAGAATAGAAAGGGAAAAATATATTGAGTATACATAATGTATACATAATGTATAGTTTGTTTGTAAAAACTTGTGTGAAGATGAATTTTCGGAAATTATTACGGTAGACCTAGAAGTTTGGTTGACTTACACTTGTGCAAGTACTTGTAAGAACATATTTTCTCAACCAGTTGTGAGCCAGAAAACAGAAGCTCTCTTCTATGTTTTAATATAAAAAGTATTAAATTCTAATCACCCCGTCATCCTCTCCAGGAGGTATACACAGTTCCAAGTAGCCGTGTTCGATGTACTTCTGACTGAAATCGAAGAGCGGCTGCTTCATCATAGCTCTCCGTACGGCTGAGAAGGCGCCGTCAGCCCCAATGATCAGATCAGCACTCACTTGGAAATTCTCTTTTGTAGTCATCCTAAAATTACATACAGTTACAAATAACACAGACTTGTAACGATAATTGAATGGAATACTGTACTGCAATAAATCCTATCCTATCATTTGCTATGTACTTTGTTTGTTACATACAAAATAAAGTAGATTTTTTTTGTGCGGGCTCGGTAAGAATATAAAAACATCGTATTAAAATTTCTTACTTCGTAAAAGTCATTGATCCTTTGTCTAAATTAGCTTCAGTCAATTTGTGATTAAAAAACCGCTTTACATTTTCGTATTTTTCAGATTCTGTAAAATAAACGTTTAATGATAAATGGCCATATTATAATTGATTATAATACAATAGAAAAATTGCCTTTTGCATTTAAACGTACCTTTTAAAAGAAGCTCATTCAAATAATTGCGTCCAACGGAATAAATGCACTGAAAAAAAAAAAAAAAATTGGTTACAACAGCACGAAAACTTTTCTAAAATCGACTATAGTTAATTATTGGCACGTAGGTACGTACGAAAACGTCTTTTCTAACGCAACAAAACACATGAAACAATCGTAAAGTGCTCTCAAAATACAAGAGGTTATGAAGTATACGTTCTTAAAACCTGATTACCTTTGAAATAGAGTTTAAACCACCTTTTCAACTAGAAACTTTAAAACCTACTAAAAAGAAAATTGCACCTACAATCTTGTAGGTTACTTTAAAACCAACCTGATTAGTTCTAGCATCATACGGTATACTGTAAGTGGATCCATCAAGCCGATGGATCATTCGTGCTTTCATTGGAATTCCATGATCATGGATCATCTGTTGCTCCAAGCCAACGTCTTTCAGCGCTCGTCTCCCGCGCACTGACAGCGCAAGATTGATAGACTTGCCGCGAGCTAGCGGAGTATTTCGGATATCTGTTGAATTTATACATGAATTACGTTTTGCACTAGAATACAAGCCTCGGAGAAAAGGTTAGAAGTTTGAATTTTTGCTTGATATAATTCCTCAGGCGCTTATACACATAAACGACCTTTTCCCAAAAGATCGTACAATTGGAATGAAATCCATTCTATCATAATAAAAGGATTTCCTAGATTAGAACAACCTAATTTCCACGCACTCAGTGGTGAAGTTTAGCCGTGAAAATTTTGTTAGCTTCACGCTCTACCACACTACTTATCTGTTGAAAAACTCATCTACTTCCGCATTATAAATAGGTACATTACATAATATTAACATGGGTTCATTTTACATTGTATTATAAACTCGCTGACTCGACAAACATTTTTCTACAATATTTTAATTTATATTCCATCTTCCTATCTATAGATATCGAATAACTTTTGTTACGACGGCATTTTAAATATCTCTACATCTTTGTCCACAGAAAAGTACTATTATTTCTAGAAACTCGAAGATTCCAGAGATCACCGAACTCTTCTGAAACTTATATTTTTTACTTTATGCATACTTTTATAAATCATTGTATTATTTTAAATCGTGTATGCGTTCCTATTTTTATTATACTACCATTAAATAAAGGTGTTTTATGAATTAAATAAAAAAATGTCAACTAACCAATGTTAAAATTGCTTCCGCAGTATTAATTCGATGTTTGTTTGTATCTACTTAAGTATTAGGTAAGTACAATTTTGAACCAGTTTACCTTCACGATACTCATAGAGTGAGACTTGATGACCCCTCTTAGCTAAGTATAATGCTTCAAGGGACCCCACCTGTTTGAAAAAAAAATAAGTCAAGAAAAAAAACACTTAAAAACAGCCTGACTTTTTAAATCTTTTTTTTTATTTTTTTTATAATTTTATCAAAACTTTTTCAATAGGTAGTTACTTTATACATCAATTTATTATTTTCGCTTTTTATATCAAATCATTGGGGTCAATGGGAGAATGAAAATTAATAAGATATTATTTTGTAAGTAGGTTTCACGACACGATTTGTTATTTACTTTAAACATAATCATAGAACGGTGTTAATATAATACAATTAGAGACATAATTAGCGTGGTTAAATATAGAAAACTAATAATATTCTGTCAAATTAGTGGTCAAATATTATTATCATTTACTTAAGATGTATTAATATATTCAAGTGTCCCATTTTACCAAGGTCATTTAGTTGATAAAATATTGCTCTACATAGACGACAGGCAGTAAATTCTCGATACGCCCTGACCAAGATCATTTTTGGGTCTCTATCTTTCGTTATTTTATAACAAGTGGACCCGCCCTCGCTTCGCTTCGGTGTATGTTTTTTCAATATGGCTGACCACGTCAACTGTCAGTCACGTCAGTTAGAGGAGTCCCATACAAACTTTAAATTTTAATAAATTTTGATAGAGTGGACTGATTTAAATAAAAAAGCCTAAATAACGACCCGAGGTTAGGATTATTTATGTATTTCATCCATTGTTCTGTCAAATCAGCTGTTTTGACGTGATGCTCTTTCAAACACACAGACAAACAGAGCCCTCCCCCCAACTTATAATTTTATTATCATGTAAGATTTTATCATTGATAATGATTTATAAAATAATGGTTTAATATAGTACACGATTTAGGTGTTATCAATACTGTAATAATTGTATTATTAGTAGTATAATTTATGGGTTATCAATAGGTACCTACCTATTGATGCAAGAAAATAATAAATTAATAAAATGATAATAGTGTAAAACTGATAAATGGCATGTAGGCCTATATAACTCGAATTGCATTAGATATCAATGTTATTTTAAAATTACAAAAATACTGTATGTGTTCCTGCGACAAATTTTGGTTTAATAGGTACCTAATTATTATTTTCTTCATTCAAATGTTTAACTTAACCTTGATATAATAATTTACATTGCCCTACAGTCCACTTTTTAACGTGTCCTATTTAACACGCAGTTTAACATAAACCTTGTAATACACTGTGTTCGTAAATGGATCAGCTTCAGGGGGACATAATAAAACAACGGTCCCGGTTGTTATCGTTACTTGGCAGACGTTAAACCATGTTTTGAGTCGTTAAAAACGCAGCCGACTTAACAAACTTCCGACACTTTTGACCGTTAACGGTATGGTAGGTTACCTATAGAATGTTCTGCACTTCCTTGGCTATACCTACTAATGGTAGGTACCCTGCAACAAGCGAATATTGCCTTCAGGACAATATGGCCCAATAAAATTAAATTAGACACAAACTCACCAAACCACCCCCAACGATCGCTATGTCCAACTTTTTCTTCGGAAATCCATTTTGAGTAGACGCCATTACTTATAATACTGGAAATTATGTCTCACTGCGTATTTAGTTCCTCATATACAATCGTAGATAACAACTGTGTTGTTAATATGTTTACGAATCTACAGCGATGTTACGCACGAGTCGTCCAACGTCGTACTAATAATATAACCGAATGGACCACGCCTCAATGCGCGTGTAAAACTTATTCTTTGGCTTACTTTAGAGTTCCGCAGTTGGCCAAGAAAATGATCCTAACAATGAATAGGGAGAATTCTCAAAAAGGGTACAGAAAAAGGCACTAGCCAAATTATTTTCCTACGTAATTTCGCTTATGTCACAGTTACCTAGATAGGTATCTATACTTAACTTTTTAGAGTCTTGTAAGTAGTTAATATACATCCGTTTATGCAAAGGAACAGATAGATAGATAAACGACAAACAGAATAATGAAAAAAATGTAATAAAATTTAAAAAATCTACAAAATGTAACTACATTGTACAGATATGATATAGTTATTTTTATTACTATAGAAGACAATATAGAATAGACGTCCAAATTTTTTACAAACTTTACAGGCGGACAAACTAACAACTAATCATAGGTTGTGTGTCATAACATTATGTAATACCTACAAATACATTGATAATGAGAATAATGACATTCAACTACGACATAAATTCCAACTACACGTGACTACTTTACGGATAATAAATTACATAAAAATGTTCAAAAATATTTATAAATGTTGCGTAATGTTGAAAAATTTCACAACACATAGCTAAACTTTTAACTTGGAATTAAATATTAAAAATAAGAATTACTAAGTTGTTTTACGACGTAGGTTTTTAAATCAGAGAAAGAAAGAAATATTAAAACAGCCACGTAGTGGAGACGTCATGTAGTTTATCAACAGTAACTATACCTACGCAAAGCACACTCGTCACTACGCAGCATCAAAGCAGACATTCAGAGATATGAGAGATAAACGACAAAAATTATCTCCACCATACCTATTATTTCAATGATTAACACACTTAGGTACTTCTTTAAATAATGCATTCATATAATGAGAAACATATCGATAAAGACAGATTTTTTTTTCTATACTTATAACATTTATGAATTTAAATTAACGCTCACATACACCAACGCTTGCAGTAAAAATTCCTTAGGTACATTTGGGATCCACAAATAATACGAGATACGAGTACTTTACCTTCCTTCTAGACCAATCAGTCAAAAGATACATTCGTCTGTCCCAAGAAGCGAACCTGGGACCTATGGCTTTGTAAGTCAATTATAATCATTAACTCGGGCACGGGGTCTTCTAATAATATTCTCATTGATAGCAGTCATTGTTAATAGGAATAAATTGATATTGACCTTAATTTGTTTTAATGGTATTTAATTTCGACCGCGTGTGTACGTTATTTGAGACGTCAAGTCAAAGCCGCCTCATCAAGTTACTGATCGAACCTTGACAGGTTTCAAGGCACTATCGCTTTAAAGAAAACCTACACTATTTCGTACATACATCCATTTCTATCAACTTTAGGCGTTTTTTGGGCACGGAACATTAAAAAATGTTCTTGGAACCTTTTTCGTCTTTTGAAACTCGCTAACGACGCGAGTGTACGCTTTTGCGATGATTAACAAATGCAAAGCCTTCGAGACAATATAAGCGTTTTACAAAAGCAAATGCACAGATATTGCAATACCAATGCGTAGAAAGTAGTCATGTTTATACGACTCTATCTCTACTGAATCGGCTATATGAAGGGAGTGTCGCTTTCAACTCAGCATCTACAAATACGTGTGTCGTTACGCGTTAAAATATCGCGTGCAAAACCCCTTAGCAACACCAGCGATATATTTCATATATTTAAATAAAAAGACAACGAATGAAATCATACTTTATTAATTATATAAATTTATTTCTTATACTAAAGTAAACTAAAAGCTCATATTCGAGGGCATGGACGATATATCCTCCGAAGGGCTTTGGCTCGAGCTAAACGAGCTGAGTGTCTCTCTAGTTTCCTCCTTGATCTTCAAATGTTCGAGGCCGGAGGAAGGCCGCGGCGTCAATCTATCTCTGTCCTTGTGTTCCTTTGACTTATCTTTGCTGCTGTGCTTGTGTTTGTGCTTATGTTTGTGCTTCTTCTTGTCTTTCTTCTTCTTCTTTGGCTGTAGAAAAAAAAAATGGTATCTTAATGGTAACTTTTAGGTGAAAGATTTAAGGGATTTCAGGTATCTTTAAGTACGAGCCAAGCTTTCCTATTTGTGGTGCACTCTGCTGAACAACGAACAAAGCTATGGCAAATCCATTATTGTAGGCAGGTGGGCTCTATAGTACATGATTTAATTTAATGCTTACTATTAAACTTGTTATTACGGGCAAATCAAAATGGATTTAACATTATGTCGCTTCTCTGTTTTACGCAAGCACAAAACACAC
>LGAG01000294.1:2561934-2573610 GCA_001278395.1 Lerema accius | reverse complement strand
ACCCACACACACAAAACACACATTTAAACATAGACATCCTTATTCCTTCATCCTCTTAAACAATCATAACCCCCCACATTCACTCATGCTCACACACTAACACGACCCCCCCACACACATACCTTAGGCGCGCCGAGTTCGTCCCGGTCCTGTTTGAACATGCCTGGCTCGAAGCCAATAGGACCCGAAGTGCCTGGAATGCCGGGCAATGGCACCGCGTTGTCAGATATGAACTCGCGTTTTGTATCATCCTGCTAATAAAAAAAAATTCGTTGAATCCTACCCAAATTATAGTAATACGACGTAGTGTGTGCAATGTTTGAAAGAATTTCGTAGCACATCTCATCGGGGATATAGCTCAGTGGTAGAGCATTCGACGGCAGATCGAGAGGTCCCCGGTTCAAACCCGGGTGTCCCCTTATGAACGATGGATGAATCTGTTTAATTTTTTGCATTACTCTTTTTAAGTTTTACAAAAGTTCCCCAAAGTTAGTGAAAATAATAACATCATATAAGGTAAGGTGGGGTGAGACTAACACACGAGGCAAGACTAACACTGTCTATTATCTCGATATGCACTTGAAGAAACGACATGTGTGTGTTTTAGCCGAGAACATTTACGTTTGTTCTATCTTACAGACTGGAAGAATTTCGTATTTAAGCTATACGTATCGAGATAATAGACAGTGTTAGTCTTGCCCCGTGTGTTAGTCTTACCCCACCTTGCCTTAAATAACTTGTCTTATTTTCAACGTGATTAATTGACAGCTCTTAATAAGAAAACAATACTTACACTAAACACTCTGATAGGCATGTCGTGTATGGTGGTGACGTCGACTTTGATATCTTCCTCTTTGATACTAGACAGTGGCACCGGCAAGTTGTCCTCGTTGGGCAGTGACTCGACAGTCGTCAGTGGAATGGACTGCTCCAATGGCGGGTAGTCTACTTCCACTTTAGTTTCGATTTGCTGATGTTGCTAGAAAACATACATTTAATTTAAACTTAAGAAAGAAAGAAATCGTTTATTCGCCATAACAACAATTTTTACGTAACTTAAACTACTACATAACTTAAACAACTAAGCCTAAATACTAATTATGGTAAAACATATTAGCACTCAGTGTGTTTCATGGGTCAGCGAGGAACCATGACTACTGATTTTATATTAATAGTATAAAACGCCAAGGTATATGACCTAATTCAAGTTGCCCTCATAGGAAGGTATTGGAATGTCAACTTTATACCGTATCATTACGGTTTAATTTTCAGTGATTAATAGTCGGTCGGAAATAAACTTCAATCTCCACAAAAAAATAAATGATCAAAAATTACTAACACCAGATTATTAACTTTTTTCCTTCATTTGATTTGTGTTCTTTTTTATTTTTGCTTTTTTTTTACTTTAAATCGAAATCTATTAATAATTTTGGAACTTCAATAATCTATGAAATCGGAATTCGAAAAAGAAGAATAATATAGTAGAAAGTATCATTTCAATCTTGATCTTTATGTAATAAAATAATACGTCAGTATGATCTCTTATCAATTGTAATAGAAAGTTATCAGTTATTATGTTCAATTAGTTACAATTTACATGATAAATTTATCTTATCATAATTATAATGCCATTGTGTAATCACCAAACAAATAATAATATGATAGTTACACACAGTTTAATTATTAGATAAATTCTAAAATTCAAGTAACTTCTACCGACTTTCCGACTAAAGACCAGTCTCTAATATCGTAATAATAAACACATAGATAATTTAAGTAACCATGAACCAAAACACATCGACTTTTCGATAAAAGCAGACCTCTAATATCATAACAATACTCAAGACGACCATGTAACTATATATCAACCAACTCAAATCGACTTTCCGTTTAAAGTCCGAACTCTATTACTACTAATATTATAAATGTGAAAGTTTGTAAAGATGTTTGGATATTTAGATGTTTGTAAGTCCTTCACGTTCTAACCGTAGAACGGATCAAACTGAAATTGGGCACACAGATAGTCTGCATCCAGGAACAGGACATAGGATAGATTTTATCCCGATTATAGGTTTCCTTGTGATAAATAAATAAAATTAACTACTCTTCCGCGGGCGTCGTCTAGTATTCTAATAACATACACATGAATCATTTAAGTAAACATCAGCGAACTTACATCGACTTTCCGTTTAAAGACAGGCCTCTTCATCTCCCGATCACCGTCCCTGCGTTTGTGGTGCATCTGTTTCATCATCGCTTGCATCTCCGGTATGGGCAAGCAGAGCGGCCTCTTCACCCAATACAACGTGTAGTACAGGTCTACGAGATCACATCTCAGTCTTGCGTCGTTTGATAGGTGGCTGTTTATGTTGTTCCAGAGGCTGAGAACAATAAATGTAATGTTAAATTGGCGTTGTAGTTTCGAAGCTATCTTCTGGGTCCAAAATTAAATTATACCACTGGATAGTTAAAGGATCAAATAATTAATCACAATAAGCAAGAACAGTAAAAAATCTATTAAAAAAAAAACCCTGTAACATAGACGTATATACGCACAACACAACCGTATCCATGACAGTTAAACCCAATATTTAATTTTCGATTGTTTAGTAAGGACGTAAAATAATACATAAAATATATCATTGTATACCTAATTTTTTTCGTCGTGATAAAAAAGGTAAACAATCTTGGCACTACTTTTATTTATTTCATGAATTAAAAAAAATATTTAGAAGTATACAGAAATGTATTTTAACATTAAATTACTGTTTATTCTTTAGGTTTTTTAAATTTGCGTGTGTTATTTTTAAATCGATAATTACAATAAAAAGACACTGTAAGATTGTTTACCTTTTAAATCACGACGAAAAAAACGAGGTATAAATAGAAATATTTATACAAAAAAAATAGCCTGTAACATAAAAGTATTCACGCATCACATAGTCGTGTCGATGGCACAGTTGTACACAAGTTTTAATTTTCGAAAGTTTAGTATGGACGTAACATAATGCATACAATATAAATCATTACACTAGTACAGTAGTGTCACTAACCGGTGCACGACGGCCTCAGTGTCGAGGCGGTGTCTCTGCGCGCGCTCGAAGGGCGGCATGGCGACGAGCAGGCGCGCCAGCCCGTGCCGCACGCCGGGCTCGGGGTCGCTCTCCACGGCCGTCAGGAGCGACGACAGGTCCTCCGCGCGCCCGTCCACGCGCACGAAGTCCACCAGGCACTCGAATGCTGCTAGTCTTACGTCTGTCAATAATACATCACTATATATAATTATATATATAATTCTCCTCTTCTCTCTTCTTCTCTCCTATGATCAAGATTCAAAAAAATTGAAGTGCATTAGTGCATCTTTGGTACTTGCACGAATAAATTATTTTTGATTTTGATTTTTTTGTCATCTCTTCTCTTCTCTCTTTCTCTCTCTCGCTATTTTTTATCCTGCTATCTCTCTCTTTTAGTGTACCTCTGTAATAGGTTTGACATGTCACTAATATCCATGAGTAACGGTGACTACTAATCGTCAGGCGTCACATATGCGTAACTTAACAAATATACACACACGTCAATTAATTAACGGGTAACCCGTAGACTCACGTGCTTGACTCAAGAAATACACACACGTTATTTATTGAACAAGTTACCAAGTGTACACGTACCTATATACTGTCCGTACTGTGCGTACGCACGGAACACTGCGGGCACGCTGGGCAAGTGACCGCATTGCTGCAATCGACGCACGGCGCGCAAGCAGCTCACTGTTACTGCGTGCTTGTAACATGGGAGCACCTTCTCCAGGTTTAATACACGTGTTATCTCCTCTAAGACCAGTTTCGTGTCCGCTGATAGCGAGTCTGCTGTGATCGGGGCGCCCTGTGGAATAAACTTGTAAATGATAGACACAAACGGCATGGACATAGTCGTATTGAAATAGATACGTAAGTGGTGAAAACGAGAAATTTTATAGTCACATTAATAGCATAGACACAAATGAAATGGACACCGAATAGAAATGGACTCGAAAATGGCATGAACGAAGAGTGGCATGAACGAAAAGTGGCATTAACAAAAAGAACATCATAAATACATTTACGGCATGCTCACAAAATATCATAGCCGCAAATGGCATGAACACATAAATGGCATGAATGTACAAGACATCACAATCACACACCATTTGGTAATAAAAATTTAATGAATACTGTATAATACTTACCGGTTGTAACACAGATATAACAGGAGTAATGGTAGCAGCCAACGCGTCAACTAGAGCTGCCTTATAATAGTTATCTGAGTAGTGGTTTTTAGAATTATCATTGTACTTGAACAGGTCCAAGAGAAATCTGACGACCTCCGGAGGGCAAATACCATGGATGTTTCTGAGACCTGCGGACAGAAAATAATAAACAATGCTACACACTCATAGTCCCACTCTAGTATTTCCTATGTCGTGAATGTCATAAACACACACACAGAGACCAAACACACGCAAAGACTAAACACACATACACACCGATCAAACATACAGTCTGAGAACAGAATCTCAGCGTCTAAATATTGGGCTCTATGGGAGTCGAATCCAAAACCATTTACACAATAGTCTGGCTAGGTAAAAATGTCACCGTATATGTGGATAAGAAAATATAAGTTAGTACATTGAAATACATGTATAAGATCTTGTTTGTGGCTGTATATGCTAATTCATTGATGTCGATAAGTTACTTTGGATATCAGAATTATACTAGACATTAAGTTTTACATAGTGTGTATTCCGTGAATAGTGTTTATATCAATAATATCAATAAATATAAATAAAAAAAGTTCTCATACAAACTATCTGTCAAAACAGATTATTATGGGTACTTCATCATAACCTACATATAATTTTATTGAACTAATATATCTCTTTATACATATACATAATAAGCTTATATCTTTTGATAGTCGTTACGTATCATTTTAGCTGTCAGAGTTCCTGTTCATGTTTTGATACAATAAACACACTTTTCTGACTAAAATATACATATTTATATGATAAGAAGGTATGACATAATGCGATACGATATTGCCTAAAGTGGGTGTCAATGGTCGCGGTCGTCATAATAATATCTTATAATCTTGTTAAGCAATAATAAAGTTACTCAATAGTTGTTTTTAATAACATTATATTATTATCAGTGCATAAACACATTCATATCATACTAAATAAAATATTAATAAGAGTTGTAGAAACTTTGATACCCTATTTAATAGTAATGCAGACACAAGGGTTTGTAAAATGTGGAAAACTACATTTTTAATATAATACTAGAAGACCAGGCAGATGTTGTTCTGCCACATATAGTTTAGTTATTAAAATAAAATAAAATATCACACATACATTAGGGGTTTCCCTGATTCACACATGTATAGACCCTAAAGTTCATATAACAATACATAAAACTCACCAGCCATGGCGACAGGTATGGTCTTCTGTAAGAAGTAATGCTGCAGGTTGTCAAAGTTGTTCTGTTTGATGATGTGCGGCGCCGCGAACGAGCCGAACATCTTGCGGAAGATTGTGAGCATGGCCGGCGGGCCCGCCCATGAGCTTATCATTGCATTTGCTACCTAAAAAGTCAATAGTCCATTTATTTTTACTTTTTTACAGGAATTATGTCAACTTTGGAAAGTTTTACTATGTACTTGTACGTACACGTAACTATATGTGTGCGTTTGAGTGAGTGTGCACGTATTTACGTACGTGTGAGTGCGTATACGTGTGTGTCACTGATTTTCACGTGTGTGAGTTAGTGCGTGCACATGTGCGTTACTGAATTAACTTGCGTGTTTGAGTGCGTACACACATGCATTACTGTATGCACGATAATTGTTTTCTTCGTTATTGTTGCTATGTGGGTCGTATATGGCTCTTATATGAGCGTGAATGAATAAGCGTTATTTCTTGGTCGTTTATTGCATAATACCTTACCTTAGTCAAACAATGTGCCGCTCTACACCTAATCTTATAGAATGTCTGTTCATTCTCAATTGTATCCGTCAAAGCCTTCCTAGTGGCGGGTTCAGGGTAGTTGTGCAAGGCGTCTATCGCCTCGCTCTGGGCCGTGACGTCACGCTCGTGACGTAGTTGGTACTGCCACTGGTAGTCGGGCTGAGATATCACTGTACTGCGCAGGAGTGACATCTCGGGATCTAAACGGATCCAGAGTACTGGGGAATCGCTGTGGAGAGGGAGTTTGTTAGTGTTTAATAAGATATGGCGCCACGTGTACTTTAATAATGTACATATTGAAGATCGAGCTTTGAACATCACTGAATTATAGGTAACTTTCACTAACGACTAATAAAAACTAATAAAAAAGACTAATAAAAAAACGAATAAACAGGGCAATAAAACTCTAAAAGACAATGGTATCAGGTTCACAATCAACCTAGCTAACTTAAGTAACTGGTAGGTTATATCCAGGAATAAAAAAAGAAATGTAGACTCAATATGTTTCTCTCTCTCAATTTTTCAGACAAAAAGTTCATATACTTTTCAATACACTTACTCCATAGCTGAAAGATCCATATCAACTTCTTCACCGGTGCACAGTGGAATCTTTTTCTTTTTATTTCGTCGACTTTTGCTGTGACAAGTGATATCAGCCTTAACGACTGTGTTCTCAATCTGCAGCGTGTGTTTGAAGGTACCGTCTAGTTCTTGCAACTGCACCAACAGAGGACCGACGTACTTGCGAATACCTCTCTCGTGGACGGAGTCTTGACGAATTTCTAGCTCTACTGTGTTCCTGTTATTAACATGGACAGGGTGTTAGGAAAACGCTCCCGAAAACGAAGATAGATGATAGTATAGGGTACCTATGATGATAAGCGCGAAAAAAAAATCCAACGAAATATTTTTTTTTTTTACTTATTTTTACATTCCATCACGCTAGTACAACTCAAGGAAAGCATTATTTTATGAAAAAAAAACGTAACTTTACTTTAAAAAAATCGCAATGTAAGAGGTTACTTTGATTTTACAAAAGATTTAATGTTTACGCTCTTGCTTGGATAAGCTAACATTCGTAGTTTATTTACATAATTACAGTTCAGCAAAAAATTATAATTTACAGCAAAAAATAAATTATTTATCAAGATGACGGTTAGGACGAATACACTTATATGTAATTTTTTTAAGATTTTACATAAAACTTAAATCTCTATCTCCGAAATAATGGGCCAAAATAAGAAAGTAATTAACTAATTAATAAATAAAAACTGTTTCTTGTTAGTTACACTTAGAAATAGACAAATAGAATACATTTAAGCTCAAAAAGTTACGCGAACAAAGCCATTTAAAGCTAGTAAATAAAAGTAAAACGCACCTTTTCCTATTAAAAACTGACGTAAGGGTGAATTTCGCGTGTCCGCCCGTCCGGACCCATTGGTCAACAAACACGGCCATATCTTTACCAGTCACAGTAAATATAGCCTTTACGAACAGGTTAGTGGAGAGTAGCAAGTGTCCCCACAGCCCACTGCCTATCTTAGTGTTAGCGGCGTTAGTGGCCAGTGAGAGTTGCTTGTTAAACACTTGGAGCAGTAACTCCTGGCCGATACGTTGCTCTAACATTCGGAGTACTAGGTGAGATTTTTTCCGCATCACCTAAAAAAAATATTACTATAGAATTGTGATATAAAATGGCTGCTAAAATTTGTTAGGCAGACTACGCTGAAGTATTAAAATAATGCCTCTTGAAAAATAAGCCTTATGACAATTCAATAAAGTCACAAATTGTTTTATGACAAAACATGTTTGTATACAAAAATAAGTTTGGAGCTATGGAGTTGAGGATTTATTTCTGGGGAAGTTTTTTTCATTGCTAACTTATAGATACTAAAATGTGCTAAAATATGCAATATTATTAAAATCAAACATTTAATTTTCTTAATCATAATTTCTTTTACCATCGCTATTCGGGAGAAATCCACTACAATGAAAACGACGAGAAATGTATGAGTATAAGGTATCTAAACTATAGCGATTGCAACAATCAAATATTGTATAAAAGTTAGTATTTTTTTTAAATATGAGATCGCTTAAAGACACCATTCGCTTTGATTTCTTTAATATACCTACCTATATTAGCATAAAATACAGCTTGAATATAACTATATTAGCATAGATATAGCAGCGATATAGTACCTCGATATATCTGGGCGACATGGTTAGCACATTTCGGACAGGGAAGTAGAATGTGTCCCGGCACTGGTCGCGGGAGCCGCTCACAGGAGGTTGCCACGGGTCTAGCACTATGCCGCCATATTGTTCTTCATATTGCACCACCTAGATAAATAAATAAAGCTTTTTACCTAGTTAAGTAAGCGTAAAGACGATGTTTTTCAAGCGTTTATATAGATGTCCATTACTTTGGTATGCTCTACAGTGTAAATTCCTGGACAGATTTTAACATGGAGTGTCATTGAATACGTTATAATTATAAGTGCGATGAGATACAATTTTTTGCTATACTTTTTTATTAGGGTACCCCCGACCCCTAAAACCAATTTTAACAGCCGGCATTTTTGTTTTTTTATCAATTATCCCATGATAGGTAAGACATCTCTAACCCTCCCCTTGTCACTTGAATATTTAAATCTAATTAAATTTCATTCAACGAATTAAATCTATACTAATAATATAAAGCTATAGTTTGTTTGTTTGTTTGAACGCGCCAATCGCAGGAACTACTGGACCAATTTGAAAAATTTTTTTAGTGTAAGATAGTCCATTTATCAAGCAAGGCTAAAGGCTATATAATATCATGCTAAGATGAATAGGAGAGGAGCAGCATTGAAAAATATTGTGGAGCCGCGGTCGGTTGCTAGTGAAATATGTAATTACCTCTTGCAACTCCTGATGAGTCATATACTTGTACTCATTATTACCAAAGCACTTTTTAGAGTACAGTCCACACAGGTAATCCGGAATACCCTTAGCTAGCCACAAGTCCGACCAATTCTGCATGGTAATGAAACAACCAAAGAACTGTTCAGCTACCGCTTGAGCCATGGCTTTACGGCTGATGAATGTTTGATCAATGATGGCGATTGAATGTAGCAAGTGAGTGCTCATAATAGACATGGTTGTATATGCTGTGGCATCATCTTCAGTCTGAAAAAAATAACAATTCTCAAAGGTCTTCAACTATATGAGTCATTAGTATTTATTATTCTGACTTTAGTATTCAAGAAGTTAGTTGACTGTATTCATAGATTTAATGTGTTTCACAGATTAATTACATAATTGCAAAAGGAAGACTTAACAATATTTATACTAAATACTAACAAAATGTGCATTACAATGTGGAGTGTCTTCATTTATTATGCAAAAAACTGTTTTACTTTAAGTTTTTCAGAGATAAGAACAACATAGTATGTAATTATTTTAACAAAATTCCATTAAAAAATCACACTGTGGACTTACCTCATCCACAAAAACTTGCTTGTAGCAAGGATATGGATACCTTGTTGATAATGTCTCCTCGTAAAATTCAAAAGCTTCATGTAAGTATCGAACAGTGTTCTTGAGAATCTGCATCAAGTTTGGCAGACAATAATGTGTCACTTCATTCATGTGTGGATCTACATAAGCTTCAAATGGTCTGAAATTGCAATTTTTGTATAAATCAAAATTGAACTTATAGATAGGGTAATAAAGTGTATTTTAGAGTGTGTTGATAATGGATTTAATATTATTTAAAAAAAAAAGACTACTGAGAGCTTTTCTCCGCCATTTTTTCTTCTGATCAACTCTAGTATATCTGTAAGCTAAGTATATTTTTGTTTATTACACTGAAGATAAATAGTTATTGGTTATTGTCAATGATGTAAGCTTAGAATAATTTTTACTCTCAATAAGTGACTTTTTCTCAGTTTCTAAAAGTAAGTATATTATTTAATTTTGACTTTATTAACGTTAAGAGATTCCTTACCCAATAGCAAGTGCAATATTAGGAGCACAAGCTGGAGTATTAACAACATAATGAAACGTCTTTCTCCTATGATCTGGAGTGTACACAACATCCAACAGTTCTCCACATGACACGGCAGTCAGACACTCGTCTACTGTAAACTCCAGCTTCCATGTACATGGTTCTGCAAAGCTGTCTACACAGGGGAACCAAAGACGCGCTGAATGTCCATATGTAAACATGTGTGCTGATTTCTGAAAGTACAATAAAACTCTCATTGCAAGATTTAAAGTTACAATTAACTGTAATGTTAGATGTGGTCAGTAATTATTGTTTCTATGATTGGGTGAACTTTAAATTCAATTTTGGTTACATTAATGGACAGAATAATTATTTTGATTTTGTTGTTTTATTTTGTAATATAATTCATATTACCAAATGTTTGACAAGTGACCTAGTTCTTAAGAAGAAACAAATATTTTTATTTTGATAATAAGCAATATCATTTAAATTTCTTAATTTCAGAGTAATAGAAAACAAACCTCAACCAAGCTGGCATCTCCTTCCGGTACAACAAAATGCATGCCACCCTGTGGAGACTCTAATGAGAACTCAATACCAATACGTAATCCCCGTCCCTCTCCCACCAAGTGGGCTGCATCATCGGGAATCTGTAGATGTAGCTCCCCAGAGTTATTGTCAGGGTCTACCTTGCGGGCAGCTGATAGATGGTACTGAGAGAAGTCTTCCAGGGATCTCCTGCAAATATCTCTTTAAGTACACAATAATAGGATGGTATTTAACAGTAAAGTTTGGTAGTTATTAGCACCACAAAATATTAAAAATAACTATTATCAGCAGTTTCAATCAATCACTATAGAAACATTCAGTCAATTTCATAATGTGCCCTATTTGGTATTCTCAAAGTTTAGCCTAGTTGATAACAACGTTTTGAGCCACACTGCAAGTGGAAATGTAAACATTTCTAGAAAAATGTCAAGGAACTTACGTGTGAGGATCCTTTTGACAGATATCCAAAAATGGGTCACAGTATTGAAAATTAGCTTCATATTGGTCATTTAGACACACACGATAAATACGACACTGTTTAGCATTGAGTCGAATGTGCCTTAAATTGTCTTTCAATGGGACGATAGTCAGTTCAACAAAACCCTGAAAATACGAATTAAATAATGAAGAATTTTCCTCGTATAGATTCAACCACTACACTATAACATATATGAAAGTGTTACTTACAATAATACTTCTTCTTTCAAAGCTAATTCCCGTCAAACTCAATATTTGGTGTGCTGTAATGAAATGAAAACAAAATAAGTATCAAGTACAAGCAGTCATTATTTCAAGTTTTATACAATATAATAAGTGATACTTATAATTTGAATGGGCGGCTGTTATCGCCTGTTCTCTCCTTCTTCATTTTTACTTTATTTTATTGGGTATATAAGCAGAAATATGACGATCTTCTAAAGTATGAATTCATACCATAATTAAAACTTAAGTTTTCAGTTCTTTCTATGTAACTTTTGGGGCTTACATGGTTAAATTTAATAAACCATTTATTTATTTAATCCTACCTACTTTATCTTTAAAAACCAATAATAAGTAAGTTTATAATTGGGTAAATAACAATAATCTCAGACCAGACAGAATCTGACTTAATATGACTAAAAATGTCAAGCAGTCAATC
>LGAG01000294.1:2545100-2561314 GCA_001278395.1 Lerema accius | reverse complement strand
ATTATTTCAAGTTTTATACAATATATAAGTAATACTTATAATTTGAATGGGCGGCTGTTATCGCCTGTTCTCTCCTTCTTCATTTTTACTTTATTTTATTGGGTATGTAAGCAGAAATATTATGACAACCTTCTAAAGTATGAATTCATACCATAATTAAAACTTAAGTTTTCAGTTCTTTTTATGTAACTTTTGGGGCTTACATGGTTTAATTTAATAAACCAGTTATTTATTTAATCCTACCTACTTTATCTTTAAAAAATAATATTAAGTAAGTTTATAATTGTGTAAATAACAATAATCTCAGAATCTGACTTCACTTCACTTGACTAAAAAATGTCAACAAATGTCAAGCACAAGCAGACAATCAATGCTGACATGACGAACAAGATGTCAATTTCACATTTTGACAATTAATAACAGACAATTTCCACACTATAAACGGCCATAGAAGTTAAAGAGTTGACGCACACTTACTTATAAACTACAATTAGGTGTAATTATTTATTTACGCAGCAGTGATAGCCTAGTGGTTTGAACGTTGGTCTCTCGAACGGGAGATCCTAGGTTCAAACCCCACGGCACGCACCTCTAATTTAAAAAGTTATGTGCGTATTAGATACTAATTATCACTTGCTACGGTGAAGGAAAAACATCGTGAGGAAACCTGCACACCTGAGAGTTCTCCATAAAGTTCTCAAAAGGTGTGTGAAGTCTGCCAATCCGCACTAGGCCAGCGTGGTGGACTATGGCCTGTACCCCTCACACTGTGAGAGGAGACCCGAGCCCAGCAGTGGGACAGTTATGGGTTGCAATGATGATGATGATGATGATTTATTTACGTCTATGTATGGGATTTCGAGTAACTTCTTAATTTTGACTGTACTTTACACGTATGCTGTTTGTTGTGCTTGAGCATTTAAGCTGTATACACTATACATACTCATAATACGTACCGTATATATGTACATAAATAATAGCTAACTAGAGTTATTATGAGCTATTTAGGCTAAAAACATATCATCCAAGATCCTAAATTTCGATTTAAATTTTTTATAATTCCTTATGGTATTCACAGAGTAAAATAAATATTCACTGTGGTTATGTTACGTCAAAATAACGACAGGGAAGAGAAAAGGAGATTGCGATAAAAAATTATTGCTGTATGATAAATGTGCCATTATATGATCAATTTCATGTGAAAACCATAACATTGACTAGAACAATAACTAAGCTTTAATGTTCAATTTCGTACTGGATAGTCAAAAATGGGGGATTCGCCATACTTGACTTGTTTGGTACTATACATATTTTCTTTCCAAATTATTGTTACTAACTCTCGAACGTCGAATATTTGGAAATTGGATGTTGAGGAAGGACAAATTGTTGATGGCACCAAATTGTCGCAGGTCAGTAACAAGATTGTTGTTCATTTTATGTGAAATAATTTGCACAATACAGAGAAGATATGTTGCTGAAGTTCTCGTGTATTCTGATACGTGTTATTCTCGAGTCGTTTGCCTTGACGACAACCACACATACTTATATTTAAATATAGTATTTAGAACATATTTATTCAATCTGATATCTAATTATTTTAAGGGTAACTATGTCTACATAATATATTAAAAATATTTATTTTAGAATGTGTGACAAATGGTAGACTTAACATGATTTATGAAATAATCATTCTACCTTAGCGTTGCATCATATAATAATTATAGCAGCAGATTTGTGTTAAAACAGAATCAAAGTATTTTGCATATTTTAGGATGACACCGATAAAACTAAAATAAGCGAAGAAGATGCAGTGTTTAATATAGTATCATCAACAGTCTACTATGGCAACACTTGGACAAAGCATGGGTTTGATATGTTTTGCACGGATTGCCAAATCTATGATCAACAGAGGTAACACATTAACACTTTGTTTTTATATTCCTCAGACTTGTATCAACTCATTTGACACAGTTATTGATACACTAACTCTGAATAATTATTGTTTTTTACATCTATGTTTACATTAGCTTAATACAATTTTACAGCTACAGATCTTATTCATAATTATGGTCTAAAACATATTGGCTGTAGTTTTAGAGAAATTGCTATATGTATGTATTATAGTTCTATTACTATTCTAAACACTCATTACTAAAATAACAGTAAAAACACTTTGTAATATACTGACATAAATTATGAGAAATGACTGCCTTGACTTGCCAAATTTAATCATCTCTATAAAAGTATAATTGCAATACATTTTTATTAGTAACTAGAAGTCGCTGGCGGCTCCCCTGCGTTATTTTTCCGTTTCTGGAATATTTTTTTGCTGCTCCTCTCCTATTCATCTTAGAGTGATGTTATATAGCCTATAAGCTTCTTCGATAAATGGACTATCGTACACTAGAATATTTTTTTTAATTGATCCAGTAGTTCCTGAGATTAGCGGGTTAAAACAAACAAACAAACAAACTCTTCAGCTTTATATATTAGTATAGATGTGTTTATAACATGATGAATTATACGTAATTAGGTCTGGTACAGACAGTGGGGAAGAGAATCCTCAAACAGAAGTGAGTGGAGATGTAGACGATGAGTTCCTAGACTGTGGCAAAGCTGTCAACTTCACTTACTATGACAACCTTGTGGGAGTTGCAAGGCGTCATAGACACCCTAACGTACCTGAGCCACAGGTAACTTACCAACACTACAAGAAAAAAACTAATGATTTTACTCAATTTATATTGTTTTTGCCTAAATGTGGCAATATACTACCAAGAAATGAATAAAAATAGAATCAACATAATGTTAACACACTTATTACAAATATGCAGCAAATTCTCGAATTAACCAGTTGGGCAACAAATGCAACTTGCTTGTGTTAGCAATCAAATGACATATTTTTCTGAGCTTAACAAATAATAGTTATGTAACATTGCAGGTGGCCCTTATATTTCCGAAGAAGAAATCATACAAAAATGGGGTAACAGATTTAGATATAAATGCCTTAGAGAAGCGGCTGAAAAAGGCCAAAAGAGAAAAACCAAAGTCAGTACAGCTTTACAACCAGATTGGTAATTTCTGGAGAATCAAGGGCGACACTCGACAATCAATAGAGTGTTTCCGACGAGCACTTGCTGTGTCTCCACATAATGCAGACGTGAGTTTATAATACAATTTTTTTTTCACTTTTTATAAATTTGATCGTAAGCGGCGATGCAGTCAGGATGGTAAAGAGCACAATCTTAGAAGAAGTCATTCACATCGTACGAGTACATGTATACGTGAGTTTAGATGTTTAACAAGTAAGAAGTAAAATAAGACGGTTTAAAAAGAAACTCACGGCCCTTTGGGCTGAAGGGCCCGTGGAACCGGGGACTCTTAAGACCGGGGGCCCTTGAGACATGGGGCCCTTCGGAGAGGCCCGTGAAATTTTACCACTCCTGCCACCGTATAGTTACGCAACCGTCTCAATGTGTAAGATGACGTGAACCTTGCAGGTGCTGTTAAATCTGGCGCGAGTGCTGTTCACGCTGCAGTACCTGGACGACGCCATCTACCTGACGCGGCGCTCGCTGGAGGTGCAGCCGCCGGACCGTAGCGCCTGGCAACAGTACTTCACGCTGGGCGAGATCTTCAAGGCTTATGGACATTATCAGGTACGGTTGGTTAGTCCTAGTTGGTTAACAAGCCAAGTTTATCAGTCATAAAATTTTATTTATTCTATACTATTCGTGCACCCTTTGGCATCACTAGTCTTTCACTTAGCGGATCAGCTAGCGATATAAGCTCTAGTGGCTCTAGCAAAATAAGAAATTAAATAGTGATGATTTTTATCGATATAAAACTATTATTGGTACATTGTCAGATAAATAAATAAAAACCGTTTGATTATATCAAATTAAGATCACACTATAATTCTAACTATGGTCATCATAAAGTTACACAAATGTTTTATACCGGATTATCCATTACTCAAGTTTCATTTAAAAGAATGTAATAACAAAAAGTAATATTGTTTTAGGAAGCAGCAGTCCACCTCCGGCACGCGTTGGACTTGCGGCCGGACTTCGAGCCGGCGCTGGCCGCGCTCAAAGACATCGAGAACATACCAGAAGCTTCGGTGCACGTCTACACGCTGCTTATCATCGTCTGTTTGGTGAGTGATTCAACACGAAAACTTTACACTATAGTATAGTATAAGCGACTATCTGTCCTCAACATATTTATAAGTCATCGTCTGTTTGGTGAGTGCTTCAACACGAAAACTAGTGCCAGATTACACTTATATTGAAGGTGACCATCTGTCCTCAGTGTATGAGGTTACATTGGATTCATCTCCACTGTGACATAACCTACGTTTTTTTATTGTATTCACCCTGCACCATTTTTAGTAAAGTTTTTTGTGTTTTTTATTAACTACAATATTTTAATTAAATTCAAATACAAAATAATTTATACATGTAGGTATCTATGATACACGTGTACGTCAAATTTTTTAATGTAACCCCGTGTCGTAAAGGTTTGAATCTACCCCCGTTTCTTTTTCTTATAGTGACTAATGACTGAATCTAATGACATTTCCAGGTAATGGGAGTTCTTCTAGTAATCCTATCGTCAGTGGACAGCGGTTCTGACGTGGAGGAGCACAAGACACACCGCCACTTCAACCGCGCGATGGCCATGCGCTCGCTACGAGGCGTGGCTCTCCCCGGCTCTAGGGGACGAAAAAAGGGCGGCTCTTAGATCTATCGCGATGTAAGTCCGACTTTCATCTCTCTTACTCTACTCTATGGTACATTTGTCTTTGGTTTGTGATTGTAGCTATGAAGGAGGGTAGGTAGTTGTAGGGTTAGTCCATCTATTTATTGCTCATGAGGTATTTCTTCTAAAGTCTAACTTGTCAATATTTTGTCAGCAGGACTGTCAGAAATAAAAGTTAAATATTTTTAAGAACAAAATTGAAATACCTTCTTTTCAAGTTCAAAACTAGTAAGATTGTTTGGGTATCCATTTGGAAATACTTGGAGATGTATTTGCTATGAGAAATACTTCAGGAGCAATTCATGGATTAAAGGATTTGTAGGAAAAAAGTGAATCAGGGGTCTTGTGTTATTAATTGTTAAATTACAACTAACCAATGGATTGAAATGATATAATTCGTTAGCTACAATGAAATAAGTTGCCCTAAGACAAATGATGGTCATAGTGAGACTTTAATTAATATCAAAACATCTGATTTTATTTATTTAATATTATTGTGGTTTTAGAATGTCCCTTTAATGAAAAAAAATCTAATTGAGATGATATAAGCGATTTTTATATTTCAACAATCTTATTAAAAAAAATCCAGTCAAGTAAAAATTACGATTATGTGTTCCTATTACGTTTATAAAAAATCCAAATGAGCGTGTAAGAGAGATGTTAAGTCGGGTTTGAACAAAAATAAAACATTTTGCTTGACAAAGTTTAAAATGTTTTATTGATGTAATATCGCTACCAAATCAATAAGCAATGACATTTATATGATAACACTGTTTCATTGAGTTACTCATATTTTAGAAGTCTAAAACATCTTCTGTTGTAAGGAAACTCAATCTAAAGAAATGTACTTAATATTAAGCCATAATATCCTTTTTTTTAAGATCTTGTGATTATTTTATGGTCCTGACTATCATTTGAAACCCATATTGATAACTTCTATTCTGTTAGATATATCTAAATGCTCTGCCAGTGAGGATGTAAAAGAAGAAATCCCCCCATAATCATTAATATTCATTTGCAACTACTTTTATGTATTATGTTTTAGAATTCACCTTACATATAGACTTTATTTATTTTCATTTAATTAACAATAACTAACCAAGATGCTACGATAAAACATATGACTGGTTGTGCTGAGTTCACTAAATATGTTTAATTCAATGGAACAGTGTTGTCAATCAGAGGCTAAAGGCTTAATGTACAAATGTTGTTAATATCGAATGCGACCGTAATGGTCTTGCCATGTCTAATTTGATCTCTGCTTTGTAGTCTTCACCACCTTAAGATAGCGAACGGTGTCGCGCTTCCTTTTAGCAGTTCAGAATAAATAAGGCTGGTTATAGACACTGCTTCAAGCAAGAGTCGGTTGCTGCGATTGTATGAAGCAACTGTTTCAAGCTCCTCCTGTCTGGCCGTAGTCGCTGCTATCAGCTTGAAGCAATCGATTTCAGTCAGCTAGTATGAAGCAACTGCTTCAAGCTTCTGTCTGGTCACTTCTATCAGCTTGAAGCAGTTGACTTCAGTAAGCTTGTATGAAACAACTGCTTCAAGCTGCTCATGTATGGCTGCCAGTGCCGAATGCTTGAAGCCGTCCGTCTATGGCCAGCTTAAGTATCACGTTTTTTCTAATGTCAATACAATTTTTGATACATAGCTGTTATTGTGGCGGTTGGGGCTGGCCCGGTTTGAAGTTTTTTTTAAATGTTTATTTGTCTATAGTATGTACATTTCACGTTTATTTTCAACATTACTAAAGAAATGTTAGAAGTGGGCAGAGGAGCTATATAGCTTCAAATGGGAAAAACGGGAGGGGCAATATAATGCAGGAAAATACGTTATAATTAGTGGCAAAATCAATCTACATAATGTCTAGGCTCTGCAAAAGACTAGCAAGCTAGATGTAAATGTATTTATACGCTAGTTTCCAATCGTTGCAATAATAGACATTGTACAGTTTTAATATTTAAATCCGTTTCAATTTCATTTAAATATTATGGTGTTGTTAGATTAATTCTGATGCTTTTGGTAAGCAATGATAGTTTATTGGATACTATTTTGTAGATGGTGGAAAATATTTGAATAGCATCAGTACACGAAACTTTACAACTCGAATTTTGTGTTCTCAAACATTCGAGATGTTTCAATAAAGTAATTCCGATTGTAATGTGAAAACTGCTAAATGTGGAATTGGCAGAACCCCCAAGTATAGGAAGACGAGTGAGTTAGCAAGACAGCCTTGCAATGAGAGCAAAATTGCAACCTAGTCATTCACTTAGACAAGTGAGGCCCGTCGTGGCCCAGTGTGTATTTCGTATAATAGTGCATGCAAGTAACTTGTTAAGTGTTCGTAGCGTCTAAGGATTTAAAGAAAGTTGCAAGTCTTAAATTCTGAGATTGGTAAATATGTACCTGGTTTCAGTGGTTCTTTTGTTAATTTTTGACTATTTATTACTTACTTAATACATGATTGTCTTAACATCTTCCAGTTGTTTTCTTACCCTGTGGTCTCAACTCTCAAAAGAGGGCGTTGTATTGAAACGATATTAATTTACAAAATTATATTGTATTATAATATAAAATGTATACAAGTAACTGAAAAAAGTAGCAGTTAATTTCACTAAGCTTTCTTAATAATTATCTAAGCCAAAAACAAAATGCCGAACTTTGTAAATGGATGACAAATGTACAATTTTAGAATTTACAAACAGACAATGACGTTGTTTTTACTTACACCTAGATAACTAAACAATACGCGGTTTAAAGATAGCGCAGTGAGTGTAATAATAATAATAATAATTGATAAAATCTTGTTCATCTTGTGGTTTCGTGTGGATAATAATTAAGCGACGTCGTGGATGCCGAGGCGGAATATGTCGTGTTGCACGAAGAAAGAGTCGCCGAGAGGTTTCAATACAAACGTCTGCATGTATGGGTGTGGGGGGTCGTCGTCGCACTGCAACAAATACACTATATAAATTTTGATATTTGGTGGATTTTGACAAATTTCAACCTTTATTTCACCTCCTTAGGAGTTGATTTTCCAAAAACTTCATATGACATATTTCTGTGAATGGGACATTATAGATATTTGACACAAACACATAGTATTACACTTCTCAATTTTTCGTGTCCAGAAGAAAGAACACAAATGATACACCTCAGCAGCCATTTAGAAATTAATGTTATAATCTATATAGATCAATATAATAGTTATCTTGAGTAACAACAAAATGAATAAGTTTTACACTAAACATAATAATGCTGTTACTTTTAATTTGTAGTCATACAATATCTACAGAATATTAAAGACGGGTCATCACAACTTAGGAAAACTTCTAAGGACTTGCTTAGAGTGAAGTTATTCAAAAACATATCACATCCAAAATGCAAGCGAAACCAAATGTTAATTAATTGAAATAGGATTTCTCAATACATAGTTATAATCATTGAATTAGACATTTCATTCTCAATTATGTAGTTGCAAGTACATAGTTATTTTTTTAAGGAGAGCTTGAAAAATCACAGCCGATAGGGACAAGGGTGGGTTCAATTTGATTGTACTGACAATTGTTAACCAGAAAATGTACTATTAGATATACGTATATTATGTGAATGATGTCAATGTAGCTTTGTTAATTACAGCAGACTCAAATACACACTGAACTAATATATCCCTTACTTGGCCTGCGTACAGCCTTAAACATCGTGAAGAGCAAGTCTAAACATATCATGCTCAACATAAAAGGAGTTTCCTATAGGCTTCAGTACAAATGTTTGGAAGTACGCATGTGGTTGATCCTCATCGGTCTGTTTCAGAAAACAGAATTTGTTTTAGCTACAAAAATAGTATGGTCATTTTATTTTTTCTAATATTTTATTAGAGGTTTTCTAATTTTAGTTTAACTCCTAGAAAGATAAAAGGTACTGCTAACATACTTGATTCTTTTATTTTTATTGGCTTTTGTTGTTTTTCTAATACAATATTATATTCATTTTGAGTATAAACTGCATAGTTTACATAGTCCTAACCTTTTTTCAATCAACGCGCATATAAATATTACATTTATTTGAACTCATTATTATTAATCAAACATTAGTTATAAAGTCAAGTATTGTCTCACCTGCAATCTGCCGAGAACATTAATTAAAACACCTCCATCAAACATTGGTTGTGAATCAACAGATGTTATTAGTCTACCAATCTTCTGAAATGTCAAGCTCTGAAAGAGAACATAGTGATACATTAATAAAATAAATAAAACTACACACTTAATAACACCCACATTATATATAGGTCCCTAAGTAACGGGTGCCATGGATAAGAAGAAACACTAGGGCACACACCCAGACAAATTTTTATACAATTTGAAGACCTCTGATATATTTGTGTAAATTTGCAATACTTAATATGTATTTACATACTTACATTTAATTTTTCCATTATTTTAACAGCACCTTGCAACTGAACACCTTCAAAAGTCATAAAGGAAGTTTCAACCTGAAAATTATAGACTATTATAACTTAATAAAATTGATACAATAAACATTAAAGCAAAAAGCAGTGCAGATCTTTAGTTCACAGTTGATTAGTAATGCTATAACTTATAAAGGTTTTACAATTGTTATTACATTTAGTAACAAAACAATTCTCAGAAAACATAATGAGGACAGTCAACAATCAATGCTGACAATTCAATGAAGAGATAGAAAGTCTATTGCTATAGAAAATCTATAGCAATAAAATTCTCTTTAGGTTTAATGTATATTATGTAGGGGATTTAGGTAAGTTTTAGGATATCTGAGACTATATGTATCTTTAGATCTATTGCTATAGAAAATCTATAACAATAAATTTCTCTTTAGGTTTAATGTATATTATTTAGGGGATTTAGGTAAGTTAAGTTTTAGGATATTATGTGAGACTAAATGTATCTTTAGTATTTATTGGGGAATAGTATTGATACTATCGCATTTCCTAATGCAAATACATTCATAATACTGCATAACCTAGAAGCCTATTCAATCCTGACATCCACACAATAATCATACAGGATGTGGGCACAGACAACTTATTCTAGTCCTTCATAGCATTCAGAACAAATAACATAGGGAATGTTTGTTATTCACTTGCTGGTATAGATTTTGAATCTTTCCAGAAACATAATTATTTCCTAGATGTGTAAAATTGTTTTTCATTGCCAATGACTGGATTTCTTGCACTACTTTCTAGCAAAACACTCCAGCAATGTTTCTAATGGACATGAATGTTTATTTTAGGAGTGACATGAATTTTAAATAAATTTAAATATCAAATACATACACAGTAAAAATCAGTCAGGATAAGGATGCGAATTTTCGATTGTATGAATTTCATGACACGATAGTACACAAAATTGAGACCTCAAACATTCGTAACATCTGAGTAAGAGATCTATATTGTGCAATGACTAATTTTGAATGAATAACGCTAGTTCATTATTAGAATTATATTAGATTTCGGCGGGAGTCAAAGTAACCTAAAAATTGAGCCATAATACTTAGTGAAATGAAAAAAATAAAAGTATAGTTAGCAATAGTAAAAGGTATTAAAATAGCTTACGAAATACGAATACTAAAACACTCACGTTGTACATATTTGCTAGAGTTGCTCTCTGTGCCGGATCATCGAATAATGTGTAATATTGGTGCACAAAACCTTTTCCAATTGCATCATATTGTGGATTTAGCGCCATTTGGACAAAATTTTGTATCCAACACCACTTTGAAACGCCCGAATTTCTCCGAAAATTATAAATTTATTTCGGTTTAAATCTGTCGGGGGCCTTCAGTCAACTTACCTTTCTTTCACAATTCACATACACAGAAAAAAAAGCACTAAACGCCAAACGGTTAATTCAACAATGTTGCCACTTTCTATACTTTGTTTATTACAGAGTATAAACAGTCTATGAATAATTTTGCACGTATTTATAGAATGCGCTGCATTCCCGCGTTTGCTACAGTTGAAAATTGCTGACTGAAACGCACGTTTTCATCACGTTAAAAAAATTATGTATGTCTAAGCTACATACATATCCCCGTGGTACGTGGCATTTGCAGTGAAGCCCAGCACGCTCAACGTTAAGGGACTGCGAATACGAAATACGTTAGTATAATTTATACTCATCTATACACGAAATACTTTAGTCATACGCGTAAATGAAGATTTGGAGGATGTTATGTTGTTTATATAATGTCTGTGTTGGAGACAAATATTTATATTCTGTGTCTTATAAATAGGCTGTAATGTCTATTTCTTGTCATTTCAACAATCCAAGCCATAAACATTAAAAAAAAAAAAATAAAGTCATTTCTTTATCATATCAACAATATGTGATAATGTCATTGTCATTTCATTGATCATTGTCAAATTGATTGACGTCTCACTCAATGTTTTATTGATAATTAATAAATAATAAATTAATAAATTTGCTTACAGTTACATTATAGTTTAACTTTATTTATTTTCTTTTCTTTAAACTTTGAAGAAAAAAATTAAGATAACATGTCCTTAGCAGACGAGTTATTGGCTGATTTGGAGGAGACAGACGACGGAGAGCTTGAAGCAGTTATCGAAAGCAAAACCTCGACTGATGCTTCCCATGAGTTTGCAGTTCCATTCCCAGTTGTGCCAAAAGAAGAGGAAATTAAAAATGTATCTATCCGCGAATTGGCTAAATTACGACATTCGGATCGTTTGAAACGGGTAAGATTATTTTTTTTTACATAAAAAAGCCTGAAAGCTATCATACCTATAAATTGTTTTTAAAGCTTTTTAATTACATGTTGTTAATTGCTTATGGATTTAATATTTTCAGGTTATGACAGAGATTGAAAACAACTATGGTAGCAATAGGAATAAAATAGAAGTAACTGGTTTGATGGAATCAGATCCTGAATATCAGCTTATTGTGGAAGCCAACAATATTGCGGTTGAGATTGATGGTGAAATAGGTAAGTTTTATTTGTTATAAAATCAAATTATTTTTTGGTTTTAGGTTTTCAATTTGTTAATAATAAGTAGTAAATGATATAATTTTCAGAATAATATACTCTTGTGTAGTGATAGAATGTTATTAGTGAATTACATCATGGTGCTTTTGCCCTACAGTATATTCATCAGTTAAACTCATATCAGTTAAATAAGGTTGATTGATTCAATTCAAATGATGTAAATCATGATTAATATAATTTCAATAAAATATGTTGTTTTTTTAATGACTCCTAGGTAGATCATAAACAAGAACAATTATTTCATTTTCCAGCTATTATCCACAGATTTGTTCGAGATAAATACCAAAAAAGGTTTCCGGAATTGGAGTCCTTAATTGTAACTCCGTTGGAGTACATCAGAAGTGTAAAGGAACTTGGAAATGACCTTGATAGAGCTAAAAACAATGAGATATTGCAAAGTTTTCTTACTCAGGCAACTATTATGATTGTGTCAGTTACTGCATCGACTACTCAAGGGTAAGAAAAACGTTATTAAGTTTTTTTGCTTTTAATTTCTTTTGTATGCAAGTTATTTATACAGATAAGTAATACTGCCTAATTGTAGCCTGTTGCCATTGCTATCTATAAACATCTATTAGAAAAATATAACATTTGCATCTGACTACATGTTTCTGTATAATCATAATAATGATTTGATAGATCTCCAATTAGTACCTATAACAAAAAATTTTTTTGACTTTTATAATTTATTCAAAACTGATTAAAGTATTGAAAAAGCTTTAAAACAATTGTAATTTCTATAGGTCTACTTTTTTTTCAGAAAAATATTGTCTGAAATGGAATTAAATGAAATCTTTGAAGCATGTGATATGGCGTCTGACTTGAATAACTTCAAATCAAAAATATATGAATATGTTGAAAGTCGAATGACTTTTATAGCTCCTAACATAACGGCTATTGTTGGTGAGTGATATGTACACATCCTGTTTATCTTTTTGTTTATGTATAAATAACTTAAATCACTGTTGTAATGACATACTATAAAGTCCTAATAAAATTTAGCAATATGTATTTTATTTATCAAAAGATGATTTGGATTATAAATAACCTTTTTATTAACAATGTAACTAAAAGCCTTTGCACATAACATTTTGCCAATCACTGATCTATACATATAAATGAATTTTACCAAGTTACCAAACTAGTATGCTTTATAGGAGCATCAACAGCAGCCAAAATCCTTGGTGTGGCTGGTGGTCTGTCCAAACTGTCCAGAATGCCGGCTTGCAATGTGTTGCCTCTTGGACAACAAAAGAAGACCCTCTCAGGATTCTCCCAAGCCGCATCATTGCCACATACTGGCTTCATATACTTCTCGCAGATAGTTCAAGATACACCACCTGTAAGTTATGTCTTTTTACTATATCTCTAGTATCCAAAGAACCTATTAATAAGTTCATACATTTTATATAAGGAAATGACAAGTTTCACTAATGCTAATGATAATTTGAATCTACTAAGGACTAAGACGTAACACCTCACGCAAATCAAGCAAACCGTATTCTGCCTTATTTTCTTTGTAATAAGGTTTATAATGAATTTTTGACAGGAATTGAGATACAAGGCGGCCAAGTTAGTGTCTACCAAGTTAACATTGGCGGCGCGAGTAGATGCCTGCCATGAGAGCACTGATGGGCATATAGGAAGGCAGCTGCGGGAAGGAATAGAAAAAAAACTGGATAAGTTACAGGTAACAAATGTTTTTATAAAGATAATATAAATACACCTCCGCCAATCTGTTCTGGAACAACATAGTAGAGTGTGTTAGGCCATTATCATTTTAATTATAAAAAATATTGTTGTTTGAATCTCTTGGCCAGTATATATCAGCATATACTCTTTTCTGTTGGAGTTCATAATAAATGCTACCTTGAAAATGTATGTGAATGATATACCGTATTGTACGATGATTCACCTGAGTAAATTAACTGAAGTGGTTTAAGTTTACTTCATGGGTGAAACAACGATATTAGCTCACGGTACCTAATAACATTTGAATACATTTTGAAAGACGAATTTCACTTGAACGCCAATTAGTCAATAGATACAGTATTATACAATATGTATTTATGTTTGTTTGTCTGCAGGAGCCGCCGCCAGTGAAGTTCGTGAAGCCGCTGCCGAAGCCGATCGAGCAGAGCCGCAAGAAGCGCGGCGGCAAGCGCGTGCGCAAGATGAAGGAGCGCTACGCCATGACCGAGTTCCGCAAGAACGCCAACCGGCTTAACTTCGCCGACGTGAGTGTAACTTTCAACCACGATTTTACATTTTTAATTTTCAAATTCAAATCATTTACTTCGTCTTACCAATTAATTAGCTTATTCAACGAACATCAAAATTTTAAATAACATGAATAACTTAAAATTTACAAATTAATAATTTACCAAAATGTTACAATTAATCTTCCTAGAGTCTCGGTAGACAAAACCTATTATGTCATCGGCTTAATGAAAGACAAACACATTTTTAATATCTAATACGGCTTACTCACGGTAAAAGTCGGAGTTTGCCCGACTAGTTTCGGATCGTTCCGGGGTCCTTCCTCAGGAGCACGCACGTCGCGGCGAGTGCCCGCGCGGGACCCTTAGTTTAGTACTAGTAATATTTTTTTTTTTACACTTCAATAACTAGTATTCACAATACACACGCACACATATAATACACTAATTAACTAGTAGCCTTATAAAATAAATAAATCATTTGACCATTACTCTGCGTACAAACTTGGTTTAATTAATACATTCCTCAACCATGTTCCGATGTGCAGATAATTACTAGAACATACTTGTAATGGGATCTTGGAAATGAAAATTCTATTGCATGAAAGCTAATTGAACATTGAAGCACATGACTTAGTACGAGAATACGCATTAGGCTGACGACACATATACAAAATGTACAAAACCTGAGTATTTAAAAGTATTCATTATTATTATGGCGATAAAGTCAATTATATGTATACCATAGATATCTTACGTCCTTAATAATCAATTGAAAAATTACACAATGCATAAGATAGTCCGTATCGATTTTACGATAGTATATTGGCCGTCTTGTTTGAACGACTTGATAGGTCGTTTTCAAAACAGTAGCTTGTAAAACTATTTTTAACAATTTTAACATAAGTTTAAAAAAATAAAATATTAAGCATAATGATCATTGTATAGTTTGATAATCACTTACTAAATCGCAGTGGTATAGAAAGCCTTAAGTGCAATTAAATCGCGGCGAGTCATAAATCGCCGTGTCAGAAATCGACAGCTTAGCTCAGCTAAGATGATCGCTGACCGCTGTGGTGCGGAAAATGTAGACCGGTTGTGAATTTTCTCCTGTATTTTGTTCCGATTTCGATATAATTAAGACGATTTTTTCTCGCCTAACATTAAGTGGTACAAGCTAAGTTAGGAAAATTCTATTTTAAAGTTTGATTAAATTGAGGACGCATAATAATCTGGTGTACTTTTAATTAAAGTTAAGTTGTAAACCAAGTTGAAAATAATTAAAGCATTTCAATATTAAGTTGTAACTTAATATACTATAAAGTGTCTGGAAATAATTACTAAGAAAAGAAAGAAGTTATAGTTATTTCAAGAGAAGTAGGTATAAAGTACTTATTAGTAAGTACTTATTTAACATACTAATATTCAACTGTTACATACAAAAATACTTAACTTTAACGGTTATTTCTTATTTTATACTTTCGAAACACGTAACAAAATGATTATTATGTAAATAAGGGATAATTGTGAAATGGAGGTACTTGTTAAATGCCAGTAATTTTGTATAATTGCCTTGAAATGACCGTTGGGACGAGGCGAGCTCGTTTGTTTGCTTTTCTGTTTGGAAATCGGTTTGTGTCAAACAATGCTATTGGAATTGTTTGCGGCGTACATATTTCGAAAGTTTGTATTCTAAACATTGTATGCGAATGAATTGTCTGTGCATACATTTGGGACACTTAAAGGTGATGTTTAGGAATGGCACCAGGTCATACGATAAATAAATAAGGAATTACTACACATTCATAGCTTCAAAGTCCCACACCCACACATTATTCCTTTTGTGGTGAGTGCCATGGTCAATGTGACATAGTACAAATTGGCGGAGGGGTTAATCGCTAACCCAAGAGTCGGAAATTTATATGTCGGCTATGGGCCTGCGACATGGCTTAGCGTTAGTATTCGCGACGATGCGGACGGCTTAATTTACCCCCTGAAGCACGGATAAACGCAAAAAAAATTACCACTAGCGGTTACCCATCCATTTTCCGTCAACGGCCGCAGTTGCTTAACTTCATCTATCATTTAGGATTGGTGCAAGCCGCCGGGCTATAAACTCCATCAAATCTATACGACAGCTTAACAATGAAAGTCGAAATTAACATTTTAAAGTCTTCT
>LGAG01000294.1:2497403-2532344 GCA_001278395.1 Lerema accius | reverse complement strand
AAAAGAATGGACTCCTACAGTCATTTAAAAACTATTTCTGAACTAGAGTAGAGTAAATCAATCGGCACCTTCGTAACATCTGACAATAACTAAGTCCTTCCATTCTTCACTGTCATTAGACACCTATATTTGGAAACAGACCACTTTTTGAAGTGTCAGGTATTCATATTCCTTTTTGTCGTTTTATTTGAGAGATAAGTTCATTATAGTCTGCATAGTACATATTATTAAATATATCCCTAATATAATTAAGCTTTTCACTGAAGTATTAGAGCATACTTTCCTATAAGTACCTATGATTACTTTCAAACTTAATGAAAAAACCGCAACGATCAATGACCTCAGAACTGCCTTATAATTTGACAGGCACTTAACGCATATTAATTTAATTACACCACCAACTTACAGGTACATTTACAAACCACGATTAGAACATAAAATAAACACTATAATATTAATACAATATATTGAATTCAATTGTACCACCTATTCATCAAGCCCATTCTGTTACGTAAGTGGCGATTGCTCTAGAACTGGATGACTGCTGTTACCATACATTACTAAAGAGATTAGCACATGTGTGGTGAGACGACTTCGCACAACGTTGCAACTCTGTTATTACAACAACATGCAATCCATCAGCCCGAGATACTATCTAGACACCAAACCAATGAAAGGTATGTAATAAGAATGGTTTATCGGATCTTTACAAGTGTTCGATATAGGTGGTTTGACTTGGGAGAGACATTGCTTCACTAACCCAACTGCTTTGCACTGTAAACAAAACTAATTGCGGACTATACTTTAATTTTTTTGTACACAGTACTTACTATATCTGAATTTTCATTTATAACAATCATGTTCTCTGTAATACGCATTTTTTCCTATTTTTATGAACAGAAATTTTACTAAATTAAATTTAATACCCATTTTCACTTTCATTTCCCATATTAAAATCATTTAAGTGAAAAAATAGGGTGTGCATAGCGAATCATCAACACTTAAAGTTTTTTAATTTTGAACCAAAAGGCTAAGTAAAGGACTTTTACCTGCTTTGAACACCATGAAATGAGGTCTATTATCTTTAAGAATGAAAGCAATTGAGTTAACTTGATCTGTGGTTTACTTTAATTATGGCACATGTCCGTACATTTAATAAGATTACGAGTATGGTTAGTAGTAGGAACCTACTTAATGTGTTACGTTATGTTCTGTTACGATTAATATTTAAATTTCTTTAGGTCAAGGACGACGTGGTGTGTTGAATCCGAGAAAGTCGTTCATTGTTTTCGGTCAATGTAAATTAAAATAAGCTTGGATTGGATTGTCATAATGACTTGCATGTATTATAATGATCTTGATTTAAGATTCGAATTAAATTCAGCGAAGATTATTGTGCCTTAATTAATTGTTAGTAATCTCATCAAGGGACAAATTCATCTCGTGCTAGTAAAAAAACATCATTTCTCGTATTGGTGATACGTTGGTGTTACTAATTCTCGTGTGCTTTGTTGACTATTTCCTATAAAAAACCCTATCTATGGCTACTTCCCTTCTATTACATAAAATCCGAATCTGCAGAACTTCTAATTACATATCTATCTACCATAATCTCGATTGTAATATTCACATACACGTGCCACTACACGAAAATTGTTTATTAATAAAAAACCAACTCACGTTACGATATTACAATTTTAACAAGCATATTCATTTACAAGGTACTAAAATATTCATAGGATCTAAAAGCAGTAGCGTTAAAACTCGACTCGTTAATCTAAGAGAGAGCAAAAGTTATTAATGAATCAGTTTACGTAACGCACGTAAAAATTTTTGTTTCGTATAATTATTCATAAGAATGTTCTTACTACCTCAAGATGGAAAACTACTGTTGCCAGTCTTAATGAAGCTGTGTTCCATAAATGTAACGGGTTGGTATCTTATTAACGGACGTTACCTAGCCCTGTATTAGATTCCGTGTTCACAATTTAGAATAACGTCGAATCAGATATTTTTATCACTACAGTCAGTTTTAACTTTCGAAGAAACATTGTTATTATTATGATTATTTAGGATATTGCAGATGGAGGTCTCTGACCTTTAAATTGGCCATTTCAATTCATAAGCCAAGCACGTGCAGATTATTCAAGACATACTTTTCCAAAACCACTGGAATTTAAGGGATTTTGTAGATGTAATAAATAATTCTTGAAATGACGGAAATATCTTATTAATTTGCTTGTACCGTTCAATTGCAAAACTGCAGTTACCTAGCTAGAAATATTCAAGAAATGCAAATTGTGCGATGTCCGCATGGAAGTATGGCTAAATATTCACGAGAAATGCAAGACATAATAAAATCTAAACACGAGAGTTGTTAAAGCTTTGAATCGTTTACAGTTTGCACTTAGCTATGCGTGGGCTCGCATAAGGACGGCCAGTTTTAACGGCCGGTTTACGAACCTGTACGTGAGTCGAATTCGTTTCCAAGGCAAAATATTCAAACTCTTTCAAAGGCTGTGTCCATGTTTATTTATGTAGGTCGTTAATTAACAAGTGCGAACTTTGAAAAGCTTTTTGAAACACGCTCAAACGCACGTTGCAACAGCACGCAAGCGAAGCGAAACAGATCGAAGATGCGGCTCCATTACGTGGTGTCGTCGGGTTGATAAGACACACCCAGCAAGAAAGAACGTTAACGGTTCATTGAAATCGAAAGAGGGAACTCGCTGAGTGAATGCTTCTACTTAGCTCGGAGTCCGAGGAACAGGTTCCGAGCAACACATCCCGAGGAGGAGCGAGTGCCGCGCCGCGACCGCGAGCCGCGAGGTTGCCGCGCAGTGCTTCGCCGGCTGCTAATGTGCGTGCGCGCACATACGGGCGAACGACCGAAACGCGGGAAACGATAGCCGCGAACTTGTTTTTACACCTGCGGCTCTATGACAACATATGATTTAATACACGCAGTGCTCGCAGCGGTCTGCAGTGTCATCCAACCGACACGTATTACGAAAGGACCCTTGATCTGTTCTGAGACATCTTCGTCGTGCAAATGAAGTGTTTGTGCTAACGATAACCGTTGAATAATTTTGATAGCATGTTAAGGTGTAGTTGTGGACTAATCCTGTAAGCGGATAATAGCCAGCATCATGGCTAGCTTTGAGGACCTTGCGTTTGACTGGTCGACGCTCTGCCAGGAGTGCCCTGAATGCTGGACCACCTCAGGTGAGTGACCTCACTAATATAAATCTTGTATGATTTAACGATGGTTCTTTGCATCTATGTTTTCTAAAGCTGTTAGCGGTTAATTTGAATTTTAACATGTGTTAAATAACCGGTCATTTGCGAGCGAGACGGTTAAGTCTGCATTACTGACTTCTAACATGTCGTCTGCTTTTATTAAAACTTGTGATACCTTTTTTTTCTATAACCGCTATTTGTTTGGTATCTATTTTCATGTTTCTTGGGAATCTTACCTGGATCACGTGCCATCTTAACAATAGCAGCGTTAGTTCCACTACACCTACGTCCCTTGGCGTAGGTCGATCTTGCTTATATTTTTGTTCGTAACCAAGTTCATCACCTTCATTATCCTTCTTGTGGATAATAGACTTATAAGATATTATGTCAAAAAATTTCATGCAGTGCAATGCAATCCATAAACACTTTGAATTTATTGGAATAAATATTTTTTGCTGATACCTATGTTATGACCATACTGGCTGATTTCTTGTCATAGGACAGTGTTAACAAACATTATAAATCATTTAATGGATTTAAACTTCACACAGCAGGATACGATACCGTTTGTCTCAGAATGGTTGGTTGTTGAATGTGACAAGTATATTTGCGATGACTTCATTGATATTCTTGTTATGATGATCTATCAATAGTAGGTACATTGAACCAGTAGGTTTAGTAAACAATTCGATTCGTGTACTTTGTTCTTATTTTGATAAGCTAAAGTAGGAACAATAGTCTTATCCTAGACGCGCACTAGGCAGCTTACAACTCGTGCCTGTCCTAAATCTATCTATTATATCTTATTCATATCTACATCGTTATTTCTTTTTTCTTTTTACTGTTTTCTTTGTTTCTCCTTTTTCATATTTTTACTGTATCACTATTACTATACCTACCTAGTTAATGGTGGCTTTTTGGTGATTTCGTTTCTTGTGTAAATTGGAAAAAAAGATATTTCTCTATTAAAGATGTAAAATATTTTTGGTATCGGAAAATACCCGACATTTACCCGCTTCGTGTTGTCGAACATGTGTAAAATATTCAAATTAATGCAATAATAAACAAATAAGCAGCACAGAACGACCGTGACTTAAGGTGTTGTAACTTTTTACGTTATAAAACTAAACGTACTATGTAGAGAATGCTATACAATACACTTAAATTTCCTTCGTAAATTATATTGTTTGGTTGGTGATATATTACAAGCTTTTTTCATTCTATTTTGAAATATAATTACTATAATATCACTTCCTACGGTGACCTTCCGTTTCCTATTAGATATATTTTGTAACCATATCATTTCGCGACCATACGAATTTAATCAATCACGTTGAAAATTTGGAAGTTGCTGCGAAATCGGACTAAATTATCTTTCTTGCAACGTTTGAAATCCATAAAAATATTTAGACAAACTGGATTTGTCAATAAGACGTGGGAATTTGATATTGCATGCAACTATTTTATCACTTTAGCCTAAGGTTATCGCTTACCGTTAATACTATAATTTAAAATTATTTATTTCGTGACTATTATTATTTAGATAATATCCGTAAAGGCGTGACATTGTCAGTGACTATTTTTTATTATTTAGATAAGTGATCACGGCTTTCGTTAAATTGTTATTTCTCCACTGGTGAATAAACACACTATAAACAAAATTAACGAAACAAACAAAATTGGGTACTTATGTTTTTGTAATCAATCGTGATGCAGTTACCGCCTATGATACACTAACTTAATAAATTTCATAATGATAATTATAAATTAATTTTGAAACCAAATATAAAAAATCCTAAGGAGTCTTTATCTTTGTAAAATAAAAAAAAATATTGGGCACCATAGATAATAAACTTTTGTACGAATGCAGCCACAGTTAACTTATAAATTAAAAATTATAAAAACAAAAAAAAATAGTAATAATAAGAGTATTGAAGATCTCTACTCAACACAATATCTAATCCACCTAAATACTCGTTTATAACCAAATCTAACGTTTACTTTTCAAAACAATAAAAACAACGACAACACTTTCAACCACGATTTTATTACCTAGCTCGCAGACGTGTTAATTATGACAATTTCACTAAAGCTTTCATCCAAACGAAATTGCAGGTGATATGATAACGAAATGAATGTTACGTACATGTACAGAGTAGTGTATGCTGATCCATTATTTACTTTACAACTTCACGCCAGTACATGGTCACGCTTTCAGCTGCAGTGAGTGGGTTAAGTTGTAGAAAACTGCATGTTGTATGAAGTTTTTTGGTTTATGGTTAGCTTCAGTTGGCCCTATTGGTCTTTACGTCTATACCTCGTTTTTTTCGTCGTGATTTAAAAGGTAAACAATCTTACACTGTCTTTTTTTAATTACATTATCGATTTGAAAATATGACAGACACAAATTTAAAAAAACTAAAGAATAAACAATAATTTAATGTTAAATTAAATTTCTGCATACTTACTTCTAAATATTTTTTTATTTAATGAAATAAATAAAAGTTGTGCCAAGATTGTTTACCTTTTATATCACGACGAAAAAAACGAGGTATACACACAGACGAGGAGACAGAGTTTTAAAGTCTCAGCTTAGAAAAAAATGTGAAGATTGGAGCGCATACGAATATGTAGGTAGTGCATTAAATTAATTTATTAGTACAATTCATATTCAGCTAGTTCGTAATTAAAATAAAAACTCGGTAAGAATTAAATATTTTAGTTGATCTATATATTACGATAAATATGGTTTTAAACGTTTACAGTTGAAATGATGTTATCGTTTGTTTTTATCCTTGTATAAATTAATTAGATATTATTATTTCACATAATTATATGCAATAAGGAAAGATACAAATAAAATAAAATGTCCAGTTAGTTTTGATTAAGTAATATCCAATTTTAGGTAAAACTCATGTATGTCCTACTGTACTGCATAATACTAATAATGTACCTACTTATTATTTTATTTTCATGAAGTAATATTATAATAATGTATGTAATTCGCAATATTCTGTAACTTGCGCCACTGAAAATCACTCATCTGCGCTTCTGCGCTACCACGTTTACGAGATAAGCAAGTGTTTATTACGCTCAAATATGGCTTGGTAGGTACTCATTTACGATTTAAAGTAATTACTTAATACTCTTTTCAAATATTAAGTTTTAACTTTAATCACCCCGGTCCACTAAACCAAGTTTACTTACCACAGATACTATTTTTTATTTATTTATGTATACAATGGACTTAACAAAAGTGTCAAATTGTATGTATCTACGAGTAACAATGTGTATATATATAGGTACTTCGTTAGCCCAGCAACGATCTTTAGATACCATATTGGAATTTTCTACTTTTAAATTATTTTTAGTTATTATCTAATATTTTAATTATGATATTATCTATCTTAAAGAAATTGAGACCACATCAAATAAAGCCACGTGCCCATTTACAATTGATGACAATGAAAAGTCGTGTATTGCGGCAATAATTCGCAATAAACATCTGTTACTTACGCAATTGCAAAATCACTGCCATCTCCTAATGCTAGCCTTCACGCTCCTCCAGTTAGCCGATAGAATTCAATACCATCCAAATAATTTATTACATAACAATTAAGAAATTGCTGTTTCATAATGCGTCGAGATCTAATCGATTAATTAGGTGTAGAGAAAGATAAATGTTTTGTTTATTGATTGCGGCATTGTTTTATTAGCAAAAGACTCGGGCACCGGTCGGAGTGAGAAACTGTTGAAGGAGGTTGCATCCGAGTTGTCAATTGTTTTTTATGTCCTACTTAAGGTTAGTTACGATGTCAATGTCCATAGTAGGGGATGATGCCATTGCAAGATCGTTAGCAAGTCTAATTACATAAAAAAGGTACGAAGTGACTTCCTAAAGATCGGGTTTTTTTCAAAATTAACAAGTTCGAGGAAATATGAAGTACAATTTGTGATTAATGACATAAGTACTTTTTTATAGGTAGGTATAACTTAAACTTAAATTACAAGCAATTACATAGTAATCTACTGTTTATAAAGATGATAAGTAGGTACCTACTTACGTTAAAACTGCTGTTAATAGACACACGTTTCCTCTGTTCTACTCTGATTGACGCGCGTCTGCATTAACGCGTCATAGAGAATAGAAAATTGAAATCTAATTCATTTAAATTAAGTTACCAGATTTTGGTATAACTAATACCTACTTGCTTTGTTGGGACGATGGTTCTGGGAGGAGGCCCTTTCAGCTTGGATGGATTGAGAATCGAGGGTACGTACCCCAAATTTCTCCCATTATTTGCGACCATCATATTTGATCCCATCCAAAAAATTAATAAATTTTACGAAAACAGAATACTTAAAAATTTGTTTCAAACGATTTAAGGTAGCCTACCTAAGGTAGGTAGGTAATTGACTATTAAGTACCTATCTTAATACTAAATTGAAAGATGTCGAGGTAATTTGTTGCAGAGATTATAAGCGATGAATTAATCCAATTATAATTCACCGGCCGTTGCCAATCGCTTCCATTTTAATAAATTGTTAGTTTACACGAAGTTCTCACGATTGCGTTTAATTGGTAAATCCGTCATTGACCCCTGAATAGCTTCGCGTTATATTGGAACAGGGTGGATGTACCAGTTATCGTTCAATTATGTATACTGTATATTTCTGTTAAGTTTATAGCTAGATAGTAAGTAAGAAGAAGAAGTGAATAAGAGTAAATTACAGAAAATTTAGGGAGGAGATTGTGTGGGAGGTCACAATGGCTAACTTGAGTTATAGTTATTAAAAATATTATAGATCAAACAAAGACCATTCTTTAACTTAGAGATTCATTTGAGAAATATTATGCAAATTAAAATCAGATTCAAATGTCTAGCCCTGTCAGTTAAACGGTTAGTTATAACAACCTTAAAATTCAGAACCTTAAACTATCATGAATAGTCAGACTGAGTTACTAATAAACTACAGAAACCTACATTGCTCGTTTTTTATCTAAACAGCCATGCAATTAAAATAACTTTACATAATTAATTTAATTTTGAATCAGTATTGGTTGATTAAACTTGTTTTAAATAAGTATATGAAGCATTTTTGCTTGTAGTTTACGTAAGACTGTCATGTAGTCCATCACGGGAGCAAACACCTTATTTGTACTTAAGTAATTTTTATTACAAATTACTTACCTTCACTACACTGTATGTTTTTGTTAAAGGTTTAATTGGAGTAATGTTTAAGCAGTCGGTTACACAACCTACTTTAATTTAGTAGATTCAAGTGTCTACCACATGTTTTATTTAAGTAGAACTATTAGTAGAGTGAGTAGGCAATTGTAAATTCCAAATATTTATTTATAAAATACTAGATTGTGAACTATTTTCTGATCAATTGTCTATAGATTGCTTGATACGTAAAATACAATTTTTCTTTTATAAGTAGGTAACAATATTGTTCCGTGGAAATAAATGTAAAAAATGAAAAATTTCTGAAAATATTATAATATTTAATTCATACATAACTTCAATAAAATTTCCAATAAATATCCAATATTAAGCACCGTACATTCTTAATATCGACCAAAGTTATAGAAGATACAAGGTTTCCTTTTTTTGTTACGTTTCTTAGTAAACATAGTTTGCATAGTGGACAGTGACGAATGTATGTTTTTACTCATGGCTTTTGAAAGGGAACCAGATGTCACCTGAATATAAAGTAGGGTCATCGGAACCGTTATAATGGTCAATGTATCCGAATTCTCGGCCTGAATATCTATGTGTATTGATGACGTGAATTACGTTTCCGCTCACGGAACATTGTGTTATACTTCGATGTTCCGTGTTCACACTAGTGGTCTATCCTGGATCCCACAGGGACCAAAGAGTTCTCATTAATTCCGTCTTTATGATAAAGACATACGGGGCCCTTACTTGGGCCTCTGACCTCATCTTACTTGAAAAAGGAATCGAAGGAAATTTACAACTTTACCAAAAGCGAGCGGCGGATATTTTAGGAAACAACCAATACAGAAAGATCTATGATGCCAAAATGGACCCCAAGTTCGTTTGTGCTAAAGGACCCTGACATGCAGTAAAAGATTGGTTTCTGGTTGATAGGTACTAATTTGAATGCTTCTATATAGTCATCGTAAGTTTTTGGCAAAACCACTAGCTGTTATTTTGTTCAAATTCGATTTTTACTATACCAACAAAATGCACTTTATGCAAATTCACGAATTTGGAAAGGATAATTGGTGTAATATAGCTACATTATATTGATAGGTACCACAATACATAGTTATCGATTAGTTAATGTCCCTTTACCTAACCAATTTAAAATGGAGGCCAGTAATCTTGTCCTAGCCATGTACCTATAGTAATTCGTCCTTGGTCGACCCATACACCGTAAAGTTGTAAACATCCATAAATGATTTTAATGTCCATAGCCTTTAAATCTAAATTCGGTTAATCTATTAAATCTGTTAGAAAATATTAAATCTACCTGTAACGTAAAATACATAGATACATAGCGGTGAATAGTGCTGTTGTAGTTATTAGTTTCTACGGGAAATGTTATGCAAGTACTCGAAGTTATAGTAATGATGTTTTTCTTTCCATTAATCACAGTCAAATACGTAGGGTTGACTAGAATTCAAATGATTGTAATAAAGACTCGTGATCATCGCAGACGCACCGGTTAGCGTTGCAATACTGCGTCAATATTGTATTTAAATTAGTCATTAATATAAAACAAAACACTAGTGCAAAAAATTGGAGGAGGGGAGAGGAAAGCCGCAATAATAATAAATGGGAAAAAAATTGTATTAAAATCATAAAATTATTTATATAGCCTATCATTTCTCCCGATTGAGACGTATTAACTGCCATCTCGTAATACATTCAATTACAAACGTACTTTTACAATCTCTACATACACGCGCTCTAAAAATAATACAATTCCCTTTAACTCATAATCGTTAACAAATAAATCAACAACTTAATTTAAACATCAGCTGTCACCAGAAAATAAAATGTAATTAAGTTAAGGAACTAAGTAGGTAATTTTGTATTAAGACATATTACAAAATTATGTAAGTCGTAAATAAGTAATAAGTTTATGAGATAAAATATTACTTTCAGAGTTATTAAAAAATATATGACCAATTTTCTAGTGCGGCATGTAGACGGAAATAAAAAAAATATTTTTAAATCTATACGCGTGATCAGTCTTGTAGTACAAATAAGCACTCTAGTTGGATTTTCGCAATGAGAAGCGCTTTGATCATATTGTGCGCTGACATTTACAACCTTTTCTACATTCTGACGGACTAATGATCGTTTTTACAGAGATAACATGTCGTATCCACTTTAACGACCTCGAGAGAGTTTATTACATGGGTACTATCGGTAATTTAAAATCCAGTTTCAGTTACTAGTAGTCAATCATTGCTGGTTTTCTAAAGTTAAGAAAAACATTTTTCATAACTATCTTGCAATGGAAATACATAATGTGATTAAATTTTCTGTAGGGGAAACAATACATTATTAGGCACTGAATTAATAAGTAACTAAACTAAAAAGGTATAGTGTATTGGTAAAGTCATCCTTTAATATTAATAGATGAAGTTCTAGTACAATATTTTTTATCACATGATAGATACGTGGTCTATAAGAACACTTCGACCAAATGACAAAGCACATTTCACTAACGGTGTTAGAAGTATTAAAGTATGTACAAGTATATCATTTGACATATACTCACCAATGTTTTGAACGATAATAATCTCCAGGTCAAAAGTACGATGACCGGATTTTGAGCTCCATGGGACGGGTTTGAAAAAAATGAAGAAAAATAGACAAGACACGCTTGACTTGTATGTAAATACAGTGAAATACTTACAGCTACTTATGATGCGAGAGTGTGTAGGTACAATGCGATTCATGCTGTATAGAGGCACGGATATTTAACCAGCTGTTTTGTCAGTGTCAAATATTACTGATGGCGACGTTATATATTCTTGGAATCATCTAAAACATACAGGAATGTTCCAGAGGTTGTATAGAAACTACTTCGCCTTGACGCTGTAAATATTGTTTCGTACGCATTTGTTTCTTCGCTAGTCATTTGTTGCTTGTTTATTTTCTCCTTTCATAGACTGCTTAGTCGTTTTTTTAAATTACCATAACTATTAATGATTAAAGTATACTGCCTAGAGATAATCATTTCCTAAAGCAACGCCTTAGCAAAATAAGACTCGTATTGAATTTCACAAAAAGTCTGTTGAAGCCTTTAAGAAACAAACATATCAGGTGCAGGTAAAATTATATTTATCATCACATCGCGAAATCAACCCAGTTGATTGCACAGATAAAATATTTGATGTTTAGTAACACGGTCAAATCTCCAAATTAATTTAACATTTCCGATACGACGATATCTGTAGTTCCGCTCATCAATAAATGGGGACAGATTGATGATATTGTCTTAGCACAAAGCAATAACATCCTGACAATCTGATAAGCAAAGCAACCTGCCAAAAACGACGGTATTGCCCAAGATGGTGATATTATTCTTGCTTTCAGAAATGTCTGATTCGTGACCACATCATTTATGTAACGATGGATCAGAATTTGTATTAACAATGGTTACGACCATTTTCATTTGTAGAACAATCTCCTTGGTAAGGTCAGAGTTCTAAATATTTGTGAGTTCATAATTTGATTATGTAAGAAAATGTTTTGTGAATTGAAAGGGTTATTGATTTATCGGGTCAGAGGTGGATATAATTTGATAACCTTCTGTGAACCTAGTAAAATTTGACGGAATGTACTGTGGCAGTAACAGATGGTAACATTTCTAGTTCAAGCTTGTGGGAATTTGCAATCTATACAGTCAATGGAATATTCAAAATTACTGTCTTCCGATAAGAAATGAAGATGACATACTCGTATGTATTATGTATTGTAGAACTTGCATGCTCTCAAGAAGACACCGATCACAGTAGCGATTAAGGTTTGCTCGGGTTTTTTAAGTTAATGAAAGACATGTTAAATGCAAATCAAATCAGTAAATAAAATATCAATCTGGTTTACGTAATGAATACTTAGTATAAAAGTAGGATAATTTTTTATCCCTACTACTAACTGACACAATAATTTCAGTCTATATTTCATTTGATAGTGATGGTATCACTTAAATGTTACTTAGTTGCGTAAGTCCACAATCAACTTACAACGCTTTAGAAACGTAGAAATATAAGTAAAAAAACGTGTTTTTGCAAATTACTTTCAATCAAATACGGCATCTGTTCTCAAAAGCTGTTTAACAAAGCACATTAAACTATTGTAATTGTTACCTTTTAGCGCCATTGTGCTCGCACAATGTGGGTTAATGGTTTCAATTTTATCACAAAAGTACAAATACTTAACAGCTTCTGGCATTTTGGTCACTGATATATCTATTGAATCTGTTATTGTGTTTATAAGTGTATTACTATTATTATAACTTGTATTACAAAATCAAAGCTCGCAGAGAATAAGATTGTTTTATGGGTTACTAGACATCGCCCGCGGCTTCGCCCGCAAAAGAGTTGTTTTAAAAAATATGGGATTTATCCCAAGGGAACATATTATCGGGATAAAATGTATCCTATAAGGGTATCCTATGTCCTATGCAACCTATCCGTGTACTAAGTTTCAGCTTAATCCGTTCAACGGTTAGAGCGTGAAGAAGGGACAAACATCCAAACATCCAAATATCCAAACATCCTTACAAACTTTCACATTTATAATATTAGTAGGATATGTTGTGTGGTAGAGCATACTAGTAGGCGTTATTTTCTCCCTTTGTATCTCATAATACCTATAAAATAAAGGTTATAGCAATCACGGTCTTCTGTTTGAAGCGATATTGAAAAGGACTAGCACTTGAAATTCATCTACTAACTACGTATGGAGAGAAATTCCTCCTTAACTTTTGTATACTTCCAGACTGCTAGTGTCGCTTGGCAGTGCGCCGGCTTTTCGGCTATTTCCATTACCAAATACCTAGTGAAAAATGTATAGCCTCTTGTTAAATGTGCTCTACCACGTAAGATTTATCTACATTGCTATTCAGAGGAATTATAGTCGAGCATCAAGTTTAAATAGTACCTGATAAAAAAAATATTTTGAATGTTTTATTTTAAAGCAGACGCGGTTATACCCCAGTAAACGTAGGTTAAAGGGGTCACCGTTCCATTGTTCGTCACAAAACCGTCTCAAATGAAATGTTTTTTTTCGTAACTTGAGTCCTTTTGAATTACCCGTGAGAGATTCAGCCTTTACACATGCGGTGGAGCGAAGTGGCCCCGAGACTGAATACATACTGTGAAACCACAACGTGTCATTGAACTTGCAGGATTTTGCACATGAGTCTATAGAAAATTGAGAAATTAGTTCCAACTTATTAAGTTATTACATTAATGTTTTACTTATTTAATAGACGAGGTAAGAAATCATGAAGAATTAGTTTCCATTACATTAGTTAGTCCATATTTTAAGACTTTTAAAAGTTTTTAAAGTTTTCATGAATTTAAAAAAAATGGTCTAAAAAAGAACTGTAAGTACCTACCAAACCAATATGCATTTTATGTCAGATTTAATACACACAGGAAATATCATTGTGGCTTTTTGGAAAGCGTTCCTATTTATTACACCTTACGTAGGTACTAACTTTAATCTTAAGATCTATCTTAAACAAAAGGATGACGACCGCAATAACTCAGCGTGGTAGGCTCAAAGAATGTAGGAACGCAATTACGTGCAAGTCTAGTGAAAAACAATGAAGAAATAACGCCGTTTTAAAGTATTATAGCGTTGGTATTTGTAAGTAATGGGTTTCGTAATGGGATTTGAAACCTATAATTTAATTTCATAGACTTGTAGGTACTTAGCCCGTCTTTCTTCGTTTGGGTTTACGATTACATTTAGTTAGAAAATGTACAAAATATGGTGTTTATTGCAGTGATGCGTTTTACTATTGACGTAATTTTTTTTTGTAAAACAAAGTTGGAAAATGCAAGAGAAGTTTGAGTAGGTATTTAAATGTAATAAAAATATAATTCCATACGTTTGCTACTTTTTGAATTATGATGCTTAAACTTTTTTCTTAACTCCAAATGGAAAAATAGGTACTATCTATTACACACTAAATGACAGAAAATTTATTGGTATGTCGGTATTTTACCAGGAAAACGTATTTCATGGCATCACACGCGGATACTTGTCAATGCCACATGCCTCTACCGTGAACTCACCATAACTAGTATGCATCCACACATTGAATGCAGTACTTGCAGAAAATTGCACAGGAATCTTGTAAGCTCATTACAGGTGATAGACTGCCTGCCTGCGCCTGTAGCTAATGTAAAGTAAATAGGTTTCCACGTTTCTTCCGGAAGCTTGTTTTATCGCACTTTAGTGCTCGACAAAAGGAAAGTTCGTTTGCATAGGTCCGCAAATTGGAATAAAGGTAGTCGGCATTTGAATGCGAAACGAATACAGATAGCCAGCTAATAGTAATGTATCTTAAGTTCCTTTTTGATTGGAAAAGATTTGGCTATCACTAATACGTAAAACATGTCTTGTACGCGTCTAAATACAAATGAAGAGAGCTGAAAACGCGCGGTTGTATCAATACAAACATGAGTCGTCAGCTCGTTAATAAAACATGTTTAAAGATACTTAAAATCATAATCATAAATACTCGTTTTAGATATCAAATTATCTTACGACATATTTTTACATTAATTGAACGGAAATTGCACAAGGTACTTGTAGCTGCTTCCAAATATTTGATGGACATGTGCTTGATAAATTAGCATGTATTTTAACCGTTAAATGTCGTGTATCGATAATCGCGTAACCTTTCATCGTTACACTTATGATGTAATGTAATTGCGATCGGATATCGATGTTGACGGCATGGGACAGGACGCGGGGGGCATAACAAACAAGCCGACACTAGGCTAGGGTTGAGCTAGCTTTACTTCGCAATATCCGAGGAACTTATACTTCCATACATTTTTCAATTAAATTTTGAATTTTTTTTTAGTTAAGGCTTATTTAAATAGTTAATTTAAGTTGCAATATTAGTCTACTCAACGAATGACTTACACATTTATTGCTTTTTCATGATGCTAAATTTTATTATTAAGTAAATTTTGTTAACCTATAAGGAATTTTCAGTGACGTGACATTCACGAAAATATTCGACTTTATTAAGCGTGCAGTCGTATGCTAAAGAATTTCGAATTATATAATTCGAAAGGTCTGCTAACCCTAAAAGAGCTTTAATGAAGGACACATACCAACGCGCTGACATTCACGAGTGACGGGAATACCGGCAGCATTCTTTGAAAATCTTTGTCCTTTACGAGATGTAGTAGGCTACTAAACTCTGAATAAGTCGTGTAAATAATAACCAACTTTAACTCCATGATTTAATATAGCTTCTCGTCTTTCGTCTTTTCGTCGCGATCTAGATTTCGATCCTGTTCACACCAAGACTTAACCGTTAAATAACTAGTAAAAAACTAACTGCAAGAAAAGAAAAAGTGTTGAGAAGACCTGCACATCTCAGTTTTACGTAATATTCTTGATGATAAATAAATAATCTGTTGACTTGTTCTTGACAAGCGTGAACTATGGCCTTAATACCCGTCACTCTGTGGCTGAGGAGGACCAACTGGATTGTGATTAATGAATGAATTCATCTATCAATCCGTCTGTTTGACAAACGATTCACGACAATACATTATATTAAATTAAAGTTTTTATACTTGCGGAAATATTATTGTGTTGAGAGACGAAGATTATTAATTTCGTCTTACAAACCAAAACGTTAAAACTGTCATTTACATTGTATTACAAAATTATATTACAGTTTAAATTAGTTTTCAATTTATCAATATATCATTCTAAGTATAGTAATTTCTGATGTATCGATATGTATACCCATCATATCATCGGCCGTATAAAACACAGGTTCTTGAACCTAAATAAGATTGACTCAAGCTTAGCCGGGAGGAAAAATTACCAGTTAATCTTTTTGAAATTATTTATTAACTAGACGTCGCCCGCGGCTTCGCCCGCACAAGAGTAGTTGAAAAAATATTGGATTCATCCCAAGGGAACCTATAATCGGGATAAAATCTATCCTATGTCCTATTCCCGGATAAAAACTACCTGTGTACCAAGTTTCAGCTTAATCCGTTCAACGGTTAGAGCGTGAAGGAGAGACAAACATCCAAATATCCAAACATCTTTACAAACTTTCAAATTTATAATATTAGTAGGATTAGTAGGATTATAACGTTGTTTTTCCACCGATAAAAACACCGTTAAAAACTTTATTGATATGAGAGCGATTTGCGACATCCCAAGAGTGTCCTTAGAGATCTGTCATTTATGAGATTGCTTTTTATAGATATTTACTGTCTTCATCACAATACGCAATACGCATAGTAATACAGTACATTTTAAATCCATTAAAAAAGCACCTGAGGCTGATTATTAGATACTTAAAGTCTTGCAAGTGGAACCGGTTGGTCTTTGATACAATTATTCGTCAACAAGGTCAGTCAATAAGTAATAATCGGTACTGTAACAGATTACTAGGTGAGTGTAACATGTTACCAACGTGATTAGAAAATAAGCGCGGAGCAGTTGACGGGTTGACGGCTACTTTATCACCTGATATTGTTTATATTATGAAATCATTTAAAAATAACCAGGTAGTCAATTATCTTGATAAGTACAAATTGAAATTTAATACAGGTTTTGAGTTGTGAACTAAACTTGTAACTTGTGGTTACTTCATCTATTGGGATTTAAGTTTTTGATTTCTATTTGACACAAAAATTGTATTTTTTTATCTCAAAACAATGATAAGTGCCTAACAGTGGTTTATTTGTTTTTCTCATTAAAAGCAACTCTATCCTCTTAATGATTTAATTCCCTTACACACATTTTATTAATGTGCTGACGACGCAAGTTCACATCGTTTTTTATAGTTGTTCACATTCTTAACGCATTTTTAAAATAGTTTGCATAAAGCAACACGACTGTTGTGTGGAAAGAGGCTTAGTTCATAAGGTAAGTAATATTAAATTCATGATCAGATTAAAAATTAAAACGAAATATAGACTATGTAATCGTACTTACTTATATCCTAGAAACTTACTTAACTATAAAAATTGTCTGGTTAAATCGTATAGTTGTCAATTTATCTTCCTTAATTTGGTTAAAAGGTTTTAAAAGAAGCCAAGTTTCTCACATGTTTAAGTGATAATCGAAAATTTCCCACGATTTTCATTTTAAGCATCCGGATTCGAGCGTAATCATGTAGATGAAGATATTATGACTTCCTACAAACACGATAGTTCCTCGATCAAAGTTTATTAAGCGTTCATATTAACTTGTTTCGACTGAGATGAAACGAATGAAATTACATTGCATGCTGTATTCCTTACTAGATGTAATAAACAAACTTATACTGATGGTTTTTACTTATTAATTAAATTGGAAACTTTGCAAAAATGTTACCTTGACTTTTTTATTTTGTTTAGACCATATTTATTTCTGTTGAAAATTATGAAAATGCTACTGAATAATTTTAAATGGCTTTGAATGGACATTTAATATTATTTTCGCATTATCTAGAAAAAAAAAGAATACATAAGAAAATAGATAAAAACGGTTTTTTAATTTATTTCTCGCTTCACAAATTTTAAATTATTTATTTCATAAAAAACTTCATTCGTAATAATTAATTTTAACCTTAATTATGACATTATTGAATTTCTGTTTTATAATTTTCAAAAGCCTCATATAATTTATGTAACTCCGGTAACAGATTATTGGTTAATTACGACGTAAAACAAAGTCGTTTAATTGTAACACGTCGAACAACTCACGACCAGAAACTATTAAGATTAAGTCCACAGAAGCATTGAAATTATCTCTGATCTTAATAAAGACATTGTGTACGCTTCTCACGAGAACAATACGCGGAATTACACCACGTCTAATCATTAACGGGGATTATAAAGTAACTTAATTAACGAGTTCGATGTCACCATTTCAATATTTAAACTAAATGAGCATATTTTTTTCATAAATCTGCTTCTCTATTCATCAACTAAATAGGATTTTGATCTGATGTTGTTTCAGGCAAATTATCGGCACATTTCATTCTATCTTTTGCCGTAAATATCATAATTTTACAGAAAAGTTTTAAGGTTTTGGAAAGGTTTTTCTAACACTAGCGTTTGCAATATTTTTTTACTTCAGAGGATGAAACACATTTATATAAGTTGAATAATGAAAAAAAGAAAAACGTTTGTGGGTTACTATCACATCCGCAGGAGGGGTCGCTCTTTCATTTACTCATTAATTTATCAGGAGAAAGGAGACAAAAACTAAATGCCTGTAGAAAATTATTTGATTACTTCAGTTTTTGTAAATTCAAGTTTAATGCGTAATAATTGGGTCGTTGCCCTCATTGCGACCACTCGGAAACCACCAGCAAATCAAGTTAGCAACGGAAATTACGCGTTGTCCGGTAAATGGAGTCTGAAGCAAAAACTACATAACTGTCTATTGACATATATAACTTCGTGGTTAACCTTATTTTTCTAACCTAGAACTAGATTCAGTGAGTCTAACAATAAATTTGTTTAGCATAGTAATGTATACAGTACCTACTAGGAAGAGCTGATGTTTGTGTTTGGATGTTACCTAAAATCTTCGAAAATTACTTAGCTACTTACTTCCGAAGGCGCTACCGTACGATTCTTTGTTCGTCTTGGCATCTTCTATGAACTTCTTCCACTTCTTAATCTTTTATTTTATCCTTAATCCGCTGTTTGGATCACTCGGACCTTTGAAACTGTTCATCCGATTTCACATTTTTTTTTGTTATTAATCAATCAATGTTCATATTAAGTTAGGTATGACCAAAAACCATTCATCGTACGTATCGTTACGTTAAATTATTAAGTTATTCCTTATCATTAATTTATTCTTCTACATTGATGTTCACATTTTAATTTATTCATCCATCCACTTCACATCACTTCATTAGTAAAAAAATTTTATACAGTGTTTTCTTTTTTCAAACCTCTTTGTCAAAGTTTTTAAATCTTACGTAAAATTATGTAAGTTATCTGTGGTAGAGGCGTAACTTCTTTTTGTGATCAATCTGAATAAGGAACAGATTACCTGGAAGTACTAAGCCGCGGGACATAGTATATTATCATTGCAGAATTTCGTAAGCAAGAAAGCTATTTTTATGGCTGAATATGGCCAACGGCGACACGTGGGAGTTCAATTTGTTAGTGCAAGATATGCTGCAATGAGATGTTACATATCTCAGTTTCTAAAGGTACCCGAAGCTACATACGCAATTCTGTAACGTAAGAATGGCTAAATAATGTAGGTGTTGTTTGCTTAAAACAGTTCCTTTTATGTAATTGTCTAAGTTCATATCTACGCACAATGTTTTACCGGTAACCATAATACTTGTTGGCAATGCTAGAGCAGATATGAATGTATGAGTGCTTACATCTACATAGTGATTACTAATTACTTATATTGTTTGTTTGGCGTAAAAATGGTTTTTATATTTGTTTTGTTCGTTTATGTTTTATATTATTTTTTTAAGCACTGTATCCGCTTAATTATGTAGCAGTCAAAATACTTTAGAACTATTTTAAATTCTGTTCCCTTAGATATTAATAAACTATATTTATAACGAGTATTATTAAAATTATCTCTAATAGTAAGTCCGTTAACAGTTCCAAATTAAACATTAATTAGGGACAGCTGTTAGGACCAGGAAATTCGCAAACATTTTGCTTGTTTTAAAAAGTTAAAAGTCGTGTCTTGTACCGGAAGCGAAATCGCTGAGAACAAAACATACCGTTATTGCGACTATATTTTATCCAAAGTCGTTCGTAGTTATTGGTGAGTGTCCACTATCCAGCATGTGTTTATGACCTGGCTATTTATCTTCATAATTATGCCTGAAAAATACAATATGTGATAGAAAAATCTTAGTTATTTTGGCACCTCCTAATTCCATAATTACGTGAGCGTTTCTGGCAAATTTTCGTTCTCTCCTGATACGATACAGCGAGATATTAAACCAATGTAATTTTAAAGTCTTCAATGCCATACTAATTTGCGCGCTAAATTTACGGAAAATACATTTAAAATTACAGTAGTCAGAATTGCGAGATACTTACGTCTGCACATTTACTGTTTCCAAAAGTTTAATCACCTAATTAATTTACTGCTAATAAAGGAGCAATGTATTTAATTTCACACGAATCAATGAAACGACATCCAATCTCGTTCCAATCAGTCTCACCACATCAACACTAAACTATTGGCTTCTCACACCTAATAAATCCAAATGATACCCTAGGGTTAACTCGTGTTTTATTTTCACTTCGAATAGTATGAAGTTTATTTAATTGGATTAATTATGACGCAATTAAATTAAATTAGAAACTTTATAGAAGTAACAGATTCTTCTGTTCTCTGTTTTTAAGTTTCTTCTCTCTTTACGGCCAGCTAGTTTGTACAATGGGTTTCTGGGTGTGGCAAGGTAATTTATTCAATATTTTTATAGTCTTACGTTCAGTAAGGACGGTACTTTTTCTTGGGACTACTAATTATTACACTAATCCATCTCGGGCGATGTTTAATTGATTATCGACGTTAAATGGGTATAAAATTAATTTGTATTACTGAAGTTCGTAATTTATAGTATTCATCTCATCAAAGTACCAAAACCAAGTTTTGTATTAATTTCCTTTTCAGTTTTTTTCACAATTGTGGTCATAGTTTCTGAATGTCATTCGCGAATGATGCCAAAACCGACGTTTAATAACTTGTACGCTCCGGTGTGCGGCTCGAATTTCAAAACGTATTCTTCACGTATCAGCTTCATGCAAGACCAGAAAAGATACAAGTCGCTCGTGTTGCTTTCCTCTGGACAATGTAAGAGGATATGCACATTGTATACTCCAGTATGCGGCAGTGATTCAAAGACCTACTACAATATATGCCATTTAGATTACGCAAAAGAGAAGAATCGGGACATTTTTCTTCGACACTTGGGACAGTGTAGGATCAAGGAGAAGCTGCGAAAACCCAAGAAAGAGATTAAAAGATACAAAACGGTTTCTAAGTTTTCAAATCCTTTATATTATGTTTGAAATAAGTTTTACAATTAATCTGTAGGGTATACAAAAAAATATTTTCCCATGTTTGACTGACCATAGAAGTGAGAGCTGCCTAACAAATATGGCTGACTTTTCCTTTCATTATGTTAAGATTTTCGCGGACAAGGTTTATGTAAAAGACAATCTTTAATTCCCCAAAACCCTACAAAATCCGGATGGTATTATTGTATGAAAATATGAAATAAAACGCAGAACGTCTGTTACATCAGCTTGTTTGTAAATAAAATATTTCTCTACATTTGGTTGTTTATTGTTACACTAATCCATTCTTAGGTCGATGTTAGCAAAACACATTGCATTCTTATAGAAAGGTGAAGTAAGATTTTAATAACATAATATTTTAGGTACACTATTATATACGTATACTCAATAGTATTGCTCCAGTTTTACACACTTGCTAATAAAAGTAATTAATTTATAATTTTACAGTTAAAATATAAAGTCAATCTCAATTGCAACATTTGCAGCTATAATTACTCCTTTACATTAAAAATAGGGTAATCAAGACTCTTATTCGTGATTTATTCTTACATCCCTTTCATACAATTCATCAAAACTAGTGTATGATAGAGGCGGATATAATTAAGAATCACATTTTGGGCCATTCTATATCTAATCGAGTATGTCATACTTTTTGATTATCTACAAGTTATAAATAAAAGATATACGATTTAATTTTTTAATCTATATTCAACAACCTTGATATAATTATAAGTTGCGTTTTTTTTTTAAATTACAACCTTATGTTTTTATTGTAGTCTGTTGATTTCGCCGAAAGATGTATTTCTCCATATCCTCTGAAATAAAATAAATACCGATGTATGTATTTAATAATAAAAAATAATAATTTTTCACAACTTTGGATTATTATAATGCTTCAGCTTATATTTTTGCGAATCAGTGTTGGATTAGCTTAGTGTAGTCTAGCTGTAGATCTAGCTGCTAGATCTTGCGTTTAATTTTCGAAAATTACATACCCGGTGTGGCTTTGCATGCTGATTTTCTCCTTGTCTCCTTTAACTTCAATATTTTCTCGAGAATCTTGTTTTTTAATTCTCTAAAAATAAAACCTTGCTACCGTTCTTATTTTGTACACAATTTTTCTAATATTATAAAGAGGAAACATTTTTATTTTTGTTTGATTGTAATGGATAGACTCAAAAACGACTAAACCGATTTTAAAAATTCTTTTACCATTAGAAAACTGCATTATCTATGAGAAACTTAGGCTATATTTTATTTTAGAAAAAATAGGGGCCCGTAAGATATTTGGGTTTTTCGAACCCAAGCTGTAAAAAATCATCCAAACAACTAAAATATACACCGAAGCGAAGCGAGGGCGGATCCACTAGTTACATAAAAATTTGATTATAATGCATATTCAATGTCAATTAATATCCGATAATTGAAGTAGGTAACTTTATTTTTGTATACAATAACAATTTTGTACAACAATATTTGGTATCGTAAAAGTTAAGTTCACCTGTCGTTAGTGTCTTTTCTGACGTTTGCTGTACAAGGTCCCATATAAGCTACTTTCAGTCCTAAGTTGGAATATCTAGCCGACATAAGCCCACATAAGTCGTCATAGGTTTTTCCATTGTTGCCACACACTTGTTCGTCGCCCAACGCACACGTCCAAACACCATTAACAAGAATTAAAATCGAAACTGAGTACCCTGTAATGAAATTAGTAATAATTATTAGGAAAATAACAAATCTGATTGCGAAAAACTGAGGGGGGAGGGGGATAAAATAAATTAATAAATAAAATAAATTAATAGAGTCTAGCTTGAGCTTGCGGACAAAGGAATGGGCATACATACAATACATAGGTACATAATATGTATTAAGATTAGAAGTACACTTTTTTCCAAATAAATCTTAATTTCAAATAAGTTTAAGTGATATTACGCGGAAGAATCGCAGGTAGCTAACCCCTGTCATATACTATAATACCTAATGGACATTTAGTAATTACTTACAAACATAAACTCAGAAAGCCAATACATACTGAAGTAAACTTACAAACAAGAAACATGTCGATGCAAAGTTTTAAAAGATTTTTTTATACTGCTCGGTATATGGTTTCAGAATTCGTGAATGATTGGAACCCAAAAAGTGAGTGTTACAAGTACCTTTATTAATCGTACTGGCAAAGGTAATTAAGAATGAGGTAAAGATTTAATTACTATTCATTATTTTTCGTGTATACCTACTGTGTAAGTAATTGTTTCTAATCCGCAACAAAATTACAATTAAATATAGCCAAAATGCAGGTAATTATTACCGAAAGTAACGGTCGTAATTTCTAAAATAAATCTTGGCGAAATATGTAAATTAACAGTAGGTAATTAATTTAATATTCTAATTTAGGTAAATATAAGTTTAAGCATAACTTAGTATAAAGTGTTTTTTTTACTTTTTTTTTTCATTTTTATATACGAGTTAAATAAAAGTAGTTTCTATTTAGATCTTTTTAATTAAGGCTTATAAATTCAATTTAGGACATACTTAAAAGAAAACGTACTGTACCAAACGTCACTGGTACAGTACAGACACGTTATCCACACACGTCGGATGAAAAGCTACCTTTACAGTTGTCGTAAGTAAACATTTAAGATTTTTTAATTACAAACCAGGCCGAGATGTTAAATTTTAATTCCGGGGTATCGAACCCAGGACCCGTCGAACAGCTGTCCGACATAGTAACCATTTTGCAATACAAATCGTGGAATAAGAGTACATACTCGAACGTACAATTTACTAAAAGTCCAACACAGGTGCATCAAAGATCTGTGACTGAGATTAATTGGTTCACTTGTACCGCTGTGAGTGAGTGAGTGAACTGATCCTAACATTACACCGCCGAAACACAAAGTCATTTGAGTACCTTGAGTGAACGTGATTGCATGACGATTGAATGAATGAATCGTTTGCTCAACAATTGTTTGCCCCAGGCGAACTGTTTTGGGATCCTGCTTTAGTAACAATAGGTATTTTTTATGAATCTGCTATCTGTTTCGTTAAGTAGTTCATCGTATATCAATTATTTTTATGTAGGTACAGCATGATTCATTATGACAATTAAACAATCCTTTTTTCTTGCCACAACTTTCATATCTTATTTAACAGTTACCAGGCTTTGAATAAATCAAACAGCATACTTTCAGTTTATTTGTTAATTAACATTTTATTCTACATACTTTTCTACGTAATGTTTTTTATGTAGGATTGTGATTATTTTCATAATAATCTGGTTATCTCGTAGCAATCAATAACTTTTTAGTTTTTATTACTTACCACTTAGCATGGCATAACCTGAAATTAAACAATGTTACGGGTCTAAGTATTTTTGCGTTTATTACTCATGGAACTATGTCACCTTATTTGCAAAGCTCGTGGTTGCTTACGTTTCAAATCTTAGTATATTTTAATTGTTAAAGCTACTAAATCGATAGACACATACTAGGCTATTATGAATGGTGCCCAGATTGTACTAAATAATTGTTTCCAAAATGAAGGTTCATTTTCTTTTTTCTGTTTCTGCTCTTGCTCCTTCTTTTCTTGCTGTTTCTGGTCTTGCTGCTTCTGGTCTGGCTGCTTCTGTTCTGGCTGCTTCTGCTGCAACTGCCCCTTCTGCCTCTCCTTTTTCTTCTTTTTCATATGTAATTGCTTATTCCGGAATAAATGCTCATGTCTGCAATATAACTTTTAAATAAAAAAAAACCTAATATACTTAGGTTTAATAGGCAATAACAGAGGTTACATTACCCAGTACGTATTGCTCCCTGTAGTCCTTTATTTGGGAAATAGATCTTTTCGTTACAAGGGCCGATATTTTGCAGTCTTAAATCAGGATTAAATCGAGTTTTAAGTTCCATTACACAAAAATTTTCATAGGTTACACCATCAGTCCCGCAAACAGGGTAATCGGGATACTGGCATTGTGGTGGTCTGATAATATGGGTCATAATAGAAGATAAGAAGATAACTGAAAGACATAAAAACAGTTTATAAGTAAGACACAATTTTAAAAATAATGCATGAAAGCTAAAAAAATAATATTCGATCAAGTACTTATATGAAATAGTGTCATACCCATCATTATTAAAAAAAATATGAATCCTTAATTGAGGTTATACAATATTTTATTCTGAATTTAACACAATTTCACCTCGATAAACTTTTAGCTCGTAACAATTACCATCTTGAATACTTATTGAATGCTCTTTCGAATAAACTTCTTTTAACTCTGAATCAATATTCAATTAACGATTTTAATTGAAATGTGTTCAATTACTGTCTATTCGAACGCAATTTCTTGATCATGTTTTGTTTTTGTTGTCTGTAATTGATATAGAATCATAAAAGCTGACTTTGTCAGTTATGCGTATTTCATTAACATTTTAAGCGAAAATAAAAATAACGCTTAAATAAAAACTGCACTGCACTACACTTGGCCGGAAAATTTTGTTTGCTTTATGACTTGACTTTACTTTTAATATAGAAGCATTTCCTGTTTATGTGACGTCACAACGTGTTAGTACTACGCATGTGAGCTAGAACGAACAGAGGACCCGTTCTGAAAGACAGGCAGTCTGGTTGCCACAAGGTCGACAACGTCCTCTATTGTTTGTTAGCCACAACAAAGCACTTTTATAAGGACAATTAAACGGGTATTCAGAAGCAGTAATCTGTGAAACAGTCGTCTTAATTTAAAGACGTCTTTTAAAGTTGTGCAACTTTTTAAACGATTGCGTCAGGGGGGTGCTTTTTGGCCGTATGTAAGTACGTGTTTCCTATTGTTTGGTATGATACCTCACCATGTAAGGTGTTATTCGATTCGTCCCTATTATGTGACATGGCTGTAGTATTTATTACAGCGACCTAAACCCAAAAAAAATTATGCTGTCGGTGTTTTTTCTATTGTTATTTCGTGTACCTACTTATGTACTTTTGTATAGGTTAATGTTGCTTTACTTTACCTAGGTGACAATTTTATTATTGCATAATGTAATGTCAATAAAAAGACAAATTTCGATATTACGAGTACTGTCTTGAAAGTTTCTTGTATTATAATTGTTTATTAAATTATGATTATGTAACGTAGGCATCAGAACAAATCTTGAAAGTAAAGGAAAGGCGTTGACTTTAAAGGGCTCATAATTTTAATGTTTTACGTAATTTTTTTTACAAAACATGTAATAAACTGTTTAATATTTAAGTAGGTATAATTAGTTCCAGTATATTACTCATAAAAGTTGTTGTATCATGTAAATATCTTGAGAGTAGGTACAAAAACTTGTAAACAATTTACATTACACTAGTACAGCTGTCTAAATACACCAATATAAATAATAATAATAATAATAATATAACGATATGTCGGTTGTAGAAATAGGATGGATTGACCCGCATACTCGAAAATCTGCTATATTAAGGGATGTAGAGTCCAGTCGGTGGTTACTACCCCAATATAGAGAGACTCAGAGTAGTAAAACTCTAGTATGTACTTCGTTTCTTATACCTATGCTCAGTACGCACACATCTTTACGATTTTGTTCGAACACTATCCGAAACCGATCCCAAATTCGTACCTCTACAAGAATGTTTATGTGTGCGGTGTTTAAGCGCGCTCACTAGGGAGTTTTACTACGAGTACTGTCAGTCTCTGTATATTGTGTTACTGTTACTACCAATTTTGAGTTATATTAATATGTATAATTACCTTCGAACCTTATCTTAATATTCCTAAAATGGAAACGTAGTAAGGCCTTAAAAAGTTTTATTAACAGAAGGTGTATTTGCGGCGAAAGTTAATAGGAAACAATTATGCATTCTCAGCTAAGCGAGGCCGGTCTTAGATAGTAAAAAGCAACTGCGTAATCTATATTAATATTATAAAGCTGAAGAGTTTGTTTGTTTGTTTGAACGCGCTAATCTCAGGAACTACTGGACCGATTTGAAAAATTCTTTTAGTGTTAGATAGTCCATTTATCGAGGAAACTTATAGGCTACATAACATTACGCTATGATGAATAGGAGAGGAGCAGCAAAATAAAATATTCCAGAAACGGGAAAATTACGCGGGCGGAGCCGCCGGCGACTTCTAGTATTTAAATAAAGATCAATCCATAATCCACCGGGACACCACCTGTTAGCTAGACCTGTCGCGTGACCCCAGTAGAGGTAACATGTGTCACGCTATCATATTTCTCATAACGAATGAAGCCTCACAACTGTGACATCTAATGACCTGGGAATTATATTCTGTATTCACACAATTATTATCCACATTACACTCCATAAATCTTATTGAGTAGGTGATAAATAAGAATACGACGACATTTTATAGTAAACGAGTGTGTTAAGTACTCGGTAAATAGCCGAAAAACGCTTTCATCGTCTTTACCATTATTGACTGTCTCGTTTGAACAGAAAAGAAAAATTGGTCAATTGTATTGTTTTCGTGTCTTATTCTTTCGTGTTTTGGTTGTTTAAGTGGAGGTAGGTATAAAGAACTATAGCAAACGCATGTTCTGCTAATAATATAATACAGTACCTGGTAATTGAAGTTAGCTGCTTTAAGGTGCACAACAAACACTCTCGCCGCTTTTTTATTAAAAATCGTCACGTTATCAAGACGCGGTGGAAATTGCATAACGTGAAATATTGACAGGACCATGCCAATGACTTTTCTGTTTACTTATGCATCAAAACAAACCGGTTGTTTCGATAAAAACTTGTAAAACATCACGTCGTAGTTTAGACTTTCCAGAAACAATATTAAACCCAATATGGATGCATGAATATGGACTGCATAACAAAAAAAATAATACAATAGCGACATAATATCCCTACGTTCTTATGTTACATATCTCTTTGATTGATTGAAATGTCCAAACTTTTTATTACGATAAGTAATCCAACCAAAACAATGTACAAAGTTTTAAATTTCAGGCATTCGAAACAACGACCTTCTGGACTATTGTTCCAAGTTTGTCAAGGTCTCAAAGGTGTTAATTTCATTATGATATTTCCTCATAAGTTGATATTGTATGTAATGCAATTCACTTGAGACAGTAGGTAAATTTTTTTTTTACTTTTTATACAAAATAAACAAATATCTATTATCTACCCAGGTAGAACTATTCTTAGAATTTTGATCTTAGCAATCTATTTTTTGCATTACCTGAATAGCGGTCGAAATTCAGACGGGTCACCTAATGATAAAGTAGTAACCATTGCCTATTGACCCCAGAAACGCTAAAATCATCTGTGGCAATCACCAATGCTTCGCCCGTTTTAGAATTCGCTTTTCTTGAAAATTCTATGTCATAATACTCGGCATAAAAACCTTAAAAATAAGGTAATTTCAACAGGCACGTGGCACAAACTCCTATCTATGAGTACTATCCACCTCTATTCTTTAAGAAGAACAAGAAGTAACTCATGTATTCTAACGTCTCAATTCTCTTAAACTCTTAAACAAATCTATGTATTCGAAAGAAACGCACATCAACGCACATTACTGATGGAGTAATAAATGCCACTTAAAATTTTTCAAGCCTAAATGGCCAACTTTGGCCTATAAGGATTATAAGTATTTGGTAGGGTCGCAGCCCACAGCCGTTCTCACGGTAGGTTTGTCCAAGTATTTTGTACTGAACAATTTTAAACATTTATTATACAATATTTACGAGCCGGCCTTTAAAGGTTAGTTCTTTGTAAGTGTTTATGGGTGTAAACTGTAAATGTTGTGAAACAGAGATTACAACCCGTTGATAAAATTTTGCTCTTATTACTTTTAAATGCGTGCTTATTATACGATACTTAGGTTCAATGCACGATGTAATACCGGCAATTATGATATTACTTTAGGGCGGAAATGTTTTTTTAAATAAAACTTTCCGTCCAGAAGTGTATTATAACTTTCTACATAAGTACTGCATAATCAGAAAATAAACTGATACTTTGTTCAGAATAAAATTTAATTCGAAAAAGCACACGGTCACGGAAGCATCGCTTCTCACGGGCTTAAATGCTTATCTGCACATATAAATATCAACAGAGACCCTTCTGATTACGAAAGAAATTATCTTTTTCGAATGCCGATTTAAAAGTTTTGTGTATGTCCTGAGGATAATGCTACCTACCCTATTCGTCCTACCCTCCGCAGGAATACATCAGCTATTTTAAGGGGTAATGAAAAACCTAAGTATTAGGATTGTAAGAAAATACAGAAAAAGGTTACTTGTATTGTTTTTTCGATAACATTTTAAAGGGGGTAAAATCAGTTTTTCTCATAGGTTACTTGGGTATCGATATTGAAAAGGTTATGAAACACTGGTCTTTGAACTTAATGGCCTTCTGGTATTACTGTGTTATAGAACATATTGAACATACGAGTATCTTACGATCGGTAAATGAAACGGATGCACCTTGCGCATCGATTGCATCTTAGTTTTTGCTCATATGTTCTGTCATGAAGCCGATTTCTAGTCAACGAGTATTAAATGAGTTGTGGAAGAACACCAGAAGACCTGATATTGATACACTAATTGCGCAAGTGTACCTACTATAAGGTACTTGAATTTCGCTACAAATTGTTCAATAAATGGTGGATTCATCAAAGGCGTGCGTGATAGTGGTTTTTACCGAATTTTGCGACATCTATTATGTATAAGGACTTACTGAATGTCTGTTGTGTGAAGTGCCCATTGAATTAGTTACGGTAAGAACTATAAATCTTAAAAGATGAACAAAGATAATTTATATCTTCATGTTACTGATCTCTCTTTAGATATTTTCTTCCTACCATTCCTAAATGAGATTGGCGATAAATCCAATTTTATATAAATTAATCTCACTCCATGGCGATCTATTCGTACTATTTCATCACGCTATAACAAACAGAAAGGAAATAGTAACAAGCATTCATGAACAACGTAACATAAATCATATGGATAATTTAAAACACATCTGCATTGTAAACACGAAGCCAATCAACTCAACGTCTTTACGCAGAGCTTCAGTATTACCGAACAGGAAATATAAATCTCCAACTATCCCGAACACTGATTGCGTCTGCAATTGGTTTTAACTGGTTATCGCTATCATTTCACTCGTGACGGTCGAAAGGGAACTGTGAGCACATTGGGTCACGACTGGCGCTCGATATTCGAAAATGTTAACGAGCTTGCAAAGGAAAGTGAACTAACCATTGTTCAGAAACAGGTGCTACGATGGGAGATAGCTGGCTTCGTAATCCTACACCCATTTCTTGAAACGCCATTGTTACTTGTATGTAGGTACCATTATTATGTAATTTCATGATTCGTCTTTTTCGGGTTCTTATGGTATAAACTTTAACGGCTCCCTTGATATGCTTCCGCTAAAACTAAATCTGCATGACAAACTTTTCTACTTTCATAACTTCATAAACATAAGTTGTTCATTCGAACATTGTTTGTTAAACACGTAAAGGCACATCTGAAGTTAGACAAGTCGCTTGATCGTCTACAAGCTACATTATGGTACCCAATGGTATGTCAAGGCGTTTTCTCGTGTTATGATGATACTACCCATCTATCCAAATCATCTACTAGCCCTTTGCCAAATTTATTATGGTTATTCATAAAAATTACAAATTTTACAAGATATTCTATGATTGCATATTTAAAAAAAAAAATTGTTCGTCCTTTCGTATAATATACCTAATGGTTTACCCTTCTGATAAAATTCTAAATACAAACTCGACTTAACTCATGATGTACCTAAAAATACACCTGTAAATGTCAAGCAAGCCAAAACTGCGTGTAGAATCTTTATTTGACAAACGTATCTCGGTCGAGGAGATTGAGACATCTTACAACTATCTGGCACCAAAGCACTATTGAGCTTGTTGCAAGCGTAACGAAATGCTATTATACGCAAATCACGAAGCGATAAGCTCAAGCTGCGGGATAGGAAAACTGATTCTTGGATGATTATCATAACATGTCGTAACTTGACGTGAAGAAATCACTGTCACATAATTGTAATTGTATGAGTACGCGTTGCGGTTAGAGATACTGACATTTTGCAATTATAAGAGCTAACGGTATTATTACTTAAGTTAATAATGTTAGCAACAGGGGATGTTTGAAGATCTGCACTGGTTTTTATAAGCTTCTGTGGATTTCTAGATTTAAATAGTGAAACATAGTGCTTTCGTAAGTACCTAAGCCTTAATGATGACCCATTAAGGCTTAGGTCATTCCAAAATTTCACAGCATCTACATATAGTCATTGCACTGCGATCGATGGTTGTCGTGGGTTTCTCATCTTGTAGAAATATGACATAATTATCGGAGACATGGCAATTTTATTCAAGACCTCTTCTCCGTAAAGTGAATTATTTAATAAAAATGGAGTCAATATGAACATTCTAGTTGATTCTCGGTTGAATATTTCAAACCACTTTTCATAAATACATAATAAACACCGCAAGTTAAACTTTATCCAGTTGACGGCATCCATCATTTCCACCTGAGCAATCTTGCGCAGGTCTCAAACGAATATTTTCCAATACATGAAGCTGTCGTGTCTTGTTGTGACACTTGTGACCGATAAATTATGTCATCGTTGCCGTATAGAGAGTAGATGAAATGTCGCCAAGACTTGTTCCGGTAGCGACATAAATCGTTCGAGATATAGCTCTCGGAAGCTCAATGTTACGAGACCCATCGACTTTCATCAAGGAAATCTCTATCGCTAATTACGGGGTACTGTGACCGTTTTATGAAAAAAGAAAATAAAAATCGCTCAATTACCCTCCTTACGCATCAGGTTAAAAACGTTTTATTCAAATGTAATTTACTAGATTTGTTTTTTATTTATAAATTTTAAAATAAAAAAAATGTTCACTCTTTTAGATAGGTATTTGGAAATAGCTTATTTGATAGATAGTAAAAGTCATGCAGTATTTGATTCAAGGCGAAAACTAATTAAAAATACAATTAGTTATAGGTCATAATTCATAGCCAGATATCGCAACTTCAAAAGGTCTATTCATTTATAATGAAATTTTCATGTACAATTGCGAAATATTCCAATTCAATCTTATTAAAAGTTGCTATATAAGCATAATTATAAGTTAATTTATTAAGGCATTGAATCACTCGTAACCTTATTTTTGTTATTTTTTTTACAATTTATAAAGCTCTTGACCTGAAGACCGTGAGGTATTTGTATTCAAAAAAGGCTATCTAAATCAAATAAAGAGCAAATATTTATCAATAATTCTGGCTATTGTGGCGTAATTTCGTGTTTACAACCTGAGAACGTCGCACATGAACCTGTTGAAATTTCGCGCAGATATGTTAAGTTGCGTGTGGAAGAGAAAACTTTCAATTTCGTTACTATCTTCAGAAATATGACACAGTGCATAAACGTAGTCCCTTTCGCCAATGAAACATACAATGTACTAAATAATAATAACAACGTACGTCGCGCTAAATAAATGGTTGGATTGTGGTCGGGATATTTCTATAGTCATACCCTAAAATGGCGAAGAAAGTTGAGCAGAAACGTGTCTAAGACTACGCCCTATAGGCTATAACTCAAGAATTGTAGATCTCGAATCGACACATCGAAGATTTACGGCTGCTGTACAAATTTATTTGTAAGCCATTTGCTAGTTAGTTTCTTGTCGTGTTCAGCTCGCTCAATACAAATAACGATACACGTTACCTCCTTATTAATCAGCATAATAAATTTCGTCGCACTGCTAATTTGTAATATTTTATTCTGTTACAGGTATACAATTTTATCCTTCTGTTGGAGTGTTAGCGGTAAGATTTATAGTACTAGAGACCAGTTGTGTGGTTGAAAATCGACCATAACTTGTTATGTCAAATTAAAGTCTATAGACTCCTTCGATATGTCTGACAAATATCAACGTCAACTTCCTATCAACGACTTTCATCTGTTTTAATGTTCTGTTTCTGTATATCAAACACATGATTACTGTAATTCTTATCTTCGTAAACTTTAACCTTGCCTAATCTGAAATTCGTACGTGCCTGTCAATAGTTTTACAATGACAGCATAAATTCCTAAAAACAAAATCAAAACTACAACTTAAACGCCATACAATACGACTCACGATCTAGATATCAAACTTTTAATAAACATATCAGGTTATCATATCCCTGTCAATCAGAAACAGAACCTTATTCAAGTGCCAATAGATTTGAAAGGCATAAAAAATGTTTGTTATGATTACAGACCCATAAAAAAGAATAGACAGAGCGGTATTTGAGATTAAATAAGTGACGAAAAAAATTTTTCACTCGCTAGCCATATATTACCAAGCGGCAGCTTCATTATGTTCGGGCGGCTCCATATTTACGTTCGTCACTTTTCGGCTGGATGGCTCCGTCTATACTTTTTATGGGTCTATGGTTATGATATTGATTTAATCAAACGCAATATTTTGCTTTCACCAAACTATGCAGCAACATGCGAAATTGGATAATAAATATAATCCGAGTTAAAATTAACGGTCTATTGTGTTACTAGAATTGCGGTTTCATTTGGAGGAGATCGGTTAATTTGAGACGGCTGTTTTAAGTTGAGTGTAATTTATTAAATACTAGATTTGGTTGCGACATACAATTATGAATATTATCTAATCGTTTTTTAGCTTTATTTTTAATATTGGTAAACGGCTGACGTATTAAAACTGACGACACATTGTTATAATAAGTTGGTTTGATCAATTCAGCCATTATTTTCTATATAGGGTTTGTGATCCACAATAATTGATCCCAGATGAGTGTTAACAGATGATATCGTTCCCTACTGTCCTTGACCTGCCTCTTCCCTCTCGTTTCCCTCATCAGAAAGTCTAAACGCAAATAAACATAGTAACTCGGCAGCTGAGGCGGTGCCATCAACACTTTCTAGCTTAATTTGCAAATATAATTTCTACTTTACGACGCATTGCGCTAAGCTTCCAGAGAGTTATAGTCGTATGTACGATGTTTAACTGCTAAGTGTATACTCGCTGCATTTACAAGATTTCGTCATAATCTACAAAATCGAAATAAAAATCGAATGACTTGAATTAAAGTAGGTACCTACACTAAATCGTTCATCTCTTTGTCCATGTCCTCCATAATCCATTTGAATGTTACTCTCTACAACCTAAACTGCTTGACGGATTTCAACGTGTGAGATGTCATTGGATTCTACTTCATTGTAAGAGTGACATAGCTATATTATTATTAAGGTACCCCTAAATCCGCCAAAATTTTTTTAGCAGTTAGGTTTTTTTTAACCGACTTCAAAAAAAGGAGGAGGTTCTCAATTCGACTGTATTTTTTTTTTTTTTTTTCTTTGTTACCTCAGAACTTTTT
>LGAG01000294.1:2479336-2496869 GCA_001278395.1 Lerema accius | reverse complement strand
AAAATACGTATTTAATAATTTGGGTTTAACTAAATCATAAAGAATTTTATTTTTTACTTTTTAGTTCATTTGAAGTCGGTTTTTTTTTGTTGTTAAGAATAATTGTTTTCTATTAATTAATGCCACTGTCACTACATTAAAAAAATCTACTGATATAATAATGTAGAATAGAAGTAATGACTTAATACCGCAACATAAGTACAATGATCTTAAACCAACATCACCTGCATGAAGCCTAATTAAGTCGGAGCGTTCAGTGTCTGCGAGCCCACGAAGGCATAAATCGACTGAACATAATATTATGTTTCTGTTTCGAGCTGTCTTAAACCTCAGCATTATGCGCCATTTTATAACGGCACAACATACAACCGCTTATTACGGCGTCCGACGTTTACTGTTAATAATGTTTCATAATTAATTTTACAGCCCTTCAACAGTAAGAGGAATACTAGAGATACCACAAAGCGACAATACAAATCTCAGTTTAATATAACAAGATATCTTTTTACTAATCAAGTATTGTTTATTGTGTAATTTGTATTACGATAAGTTTCTCTTCGTTACTGTAAAATATAACCTTTACCACTATAAAATAAGAGATACGACAGAATGTCTTTCGCCGTAAACTTTATGACAAAAATAAACGTCATAACATAATATCATTTAATGACGGAAGGACTTGATGAGTATCTGAACAATATGGCCTCAACCCAATAACGATCCAATATTGAGCAAGGGTCTCTTCTCATAACTGAGAAGATCTAAAGCTTGAACAATATGTAGGATCATGTAATAAATTAATTACCTATATTATAATCATTATCCATATAGTGAAATCTCATTAAACCTCCTTATCTGTACTCGTAGGTTTGTAACGAAGTAACATAATAGCAGCATCTATTTTTTAAGGTTGGTAGTGAAAATGAAACAAAAGCAGTGCCATTTTCCTCATTGATTCTGCAATTACCTAAAGAGAAAAGAGCATTCCTAAATTAATGCGCTCAACAAGCCCTAATGCGGTGAGACTGCAAGATACTCGTATATTTCAAGTTAAATCGCTTCACGATTGTATAACTCCTACCTGTCCCAGCGACTTGCACTTTACTTGCGTCAAGTAAATTGCATTAAATCGTACGCTGCGTTTAACGAAGCTGATTCATACTGAAGTGTTTAATCATTTGGATTTGCAGATTGGCTAATTACAACAGATCGTGCAACTTTCCTTGCAAACAAAACGTTTCCCTTCATTTACAATGACATCGCCTTAGTTGATGCTTAATCATACAGAATTCTGATGTAAAAATGTCAAATCAAAGTTTGGAAAGAAAAAAAAACAGTTCAAAATCGTTTCAAAAAAAAACTGATTAAATTACGGTTGTGACTACAGTTACCTATCCTATCTTGAATAATAGAATCACCATTGTAAAAATCCACATAAAATGCCAATTTTATGAATTCAGAAGCATCTCCATTCTAATTAAAGTTAAGTAGGTAAGTGTCTCCATTATACAAAGGGCTATAAATGTTTATATTATAGTCAATGTATTGCCCATTTAACTCAAGATGTAAAATCAGTGCAGCGTTGTATCTCTTCAAGTCTCACGATTTCCGTAAATTCAACTCTATTTTATACAGTCTTTTATGAGCTGCACGACGACAATACTCAAATGAAATCTTCAGCAAATCGCTGTTTACTGGGTTTCTGTTCTGTTCGAGAACATTCTCAGCGCAATTTCTTCAGATGGCTTTATTTTAGGTTACACCGATTAATTGACAGGGCTTTTATCCATTGATGATTTTATTATTGAGCATGGGTCTCTCAACACTCATTATATGGATAATATCTTTGACACACATCATACGTATAACTCACAATGGTAAAATAAATAATAGTAAGAATTCTCTTACCATTATCTCTCTTTTTGTATTCCCAAAAATTGTGAATCTGGGGGCACGGCACTACCCCCGCCAAGTCGAGCAAAAAAAAGCGGCACGACCGTACAATTCTTTTCTCGAAGTAAATAGTTTCTTTATTAGTTAATAATTTAAATTTAATCTAAACATACAATAAACTTTAATGTTGATTAGGTTATAAATTACTTATTTTATTACATTTCACTGTTTCAGACACTGTTACAAAACACATATTAAATAACAGTTGTAAACAACTCGTCGCAAGATGTTTCTATTATAACAAAAATAAACATCAAATTACTTTCAACTTTCGACCATTACCGTAATTTTTAACATCGTATGCGAAAAATCCCACATTTTAAGTGCAATGTAAAGTACATTACATTACATTATAGTATTTAAATCTATTTTACATACTTTTAATCATATCCAAATGGTCAGACCATTTCATTTTGACATCAGTTTTTTGCCTATCTATGTATATGATACACTCTTACGCTAATAGAACGTAATTGGCATCCAATAAAGTTATTAATTTTGATTTGATTATGGTGGGTATAGACTGAAGACTACTCGAAACAGTCGGCATGCACCATTGTATAAAAGCGCTGCTACAAGCTCTTCGGCAATTGGACGGTTTAGAACTACTTGAAGTCAGTAACTATTTTTGAAGCAGTACCTCTAAAGGCCAGCATAAATCATACAAAACGCGGTATTTGCTACACAGTGCCTCTTGCTTTCTATAGTAAAGTAAAGACATTAGTAGGGAATCTATTTAACCTCAGATAAGCTCGTATAAATGTGTAATGTAATATGAAAGTCATATTGAAAGTAGAACATTTACGAGGGAAGATACTCGTATCTAGCCAACGGACAAGCTTAATAATACATTTAGGTTCTAGGTCTTGAGGACGCGAGTACGGCGAAAGTGCACATGAGGTAAATTCCTAAGTAATAAGTATTAAATTTTAAACGGCTATTTAGCCTGGTGACCAAAATAATCTCCTTTCTCTAGAATCTAGACGTACATGTCTATGGGCGGCAGAGAATGATAGTACTGTCAGTTGTACATGTACATGTAATGGGTTTACGCAAAAACGATGTAAATTTTTTAGACTTTGCCATTATAAGGTATAAGCAAAGGAACTCTGTAAACTGTAGAACTGTAATTTCCATCATATTGAGGATACGAGTAGGTATAATACAATTTATTACAACATTAGTTTTAACGAAAAATAAAATGACTATATTATTTACGTCCGATTAATTTTATTTCCGATTAGATAGATTTATGAAGACATAATACCTACAAGCATTCAATATTGACTTTACAGAAACTGTAGTGCACTGCACTCGGAAGTACGAGAATTGCAATCAAATACATCTACAATACTTCGATACTGTTTCTAGTTTTACCTTATTTTGTTACGTCACGAACCAGTCCGGAAGACCTCGCTGCAGATAATCTGCATAAGCCAGCAAGGGCTGATAAATTTAACTACTGTTGCAAGGAACAAGTACCTTGTTATCAATATGAACCTACGCAAGAGACTTTCCCACGTACGATAACAACAGGCGTAGACTTGCAACAGAGTATAACCCTTACAATTACTAAAAGGCAAAAAAAAATAATGAAGCAACGCATACTGTCTAAAAAGATTTTGACTGGTCCACATAAGGATTTTGGCCAATATTAGGTCTTCTGAAAATGGCAGTGAATAGTATTAGTAGTAATAATTGAAAAAATTATCACGTAAAAGACTATTTGATTGTAAAACCAAGTAACTTTTCAAGTTTTAGGACTAAAGCTACAGGTCTAACATGCCTACACATTCGTATAACGTGACTTTGAATTGCTGGCTCATTTACCCTGTGAAATTGTCCGTACCAAGATCAAAAGAGCGGTAACCGAGGACTAGAATTATCTCGAGTGTATCGAATCGATTATCATTCGATTCTCGTCGCGATGCATCAGTGCACTGCCGCGCCGCTCGTGACCATGCCACTAAACTTTAGCTTTTAAACTCATGCGCAGATCAAGTGTATTTGCAATGGAAGTGATCTCAAAAAAAATATTTTACAACATTTTGACTTTGGAAAAAAATATTTTAAATTATAGGTACAATTAAAGCTTTATCAATATTCAATAACTCAGAAACTTTTGTGGTGGACAAAGAAAGTTAAGAAACTGCGGGAACCGTTACCCTTAACCATCCCCATCATATTCGTTTCTAAACTATGTTTCATGTAAATTGATCCAGTCGCATCCGCGTGATGCCTGAGCAGGCAGACAGACAGACAGACAATAATTACAAAAAAAAATATGTTTTTTATCAATAATAAATCCTACTTACATAAAATTTTCCAAAAAATATTGAAAGTACATAATTTACTCCGTTACTGTTATAGTACACCTATTTCGATAATAATATTATCGATTTTCCAGCTATTAAATCGATTTGTGATTGAGCATAAATCAATTAAAGGAAGCAATTGAAGATTTATTCTCAGCTGGGAACCCGCAGTATAATTGAAATTAAAGCGATAAATATTATTTAATCAAAATAATAATTTATACTTGCGAACCCTTTAATGGTTTAAGACACGACAAACGTTTATAAATGTATATTTAGGTCGTTACTTTAATTTAATGTAATATCAGTAATGGTGGTAATGTGTGGTTTACGCGTCACAATTAATGAAGACCAACGTCGCGCTGTAGGGTCCATGTCCAGACTAGACCAAATAGGGCAAATTTGGGCCTCAGCGACTTACGTATAGATGCAGCGTAAATCATTCTTATTTCTTATTCCTACGTTTTTTTTATGTTGAAGACCCGTATGTCGCAATGGTTACCACGCAGCACCACAGTACAATGAGTGCTTGTTTTGATTCCCGATAAGGTAAAAATTGCGCTTGATCTCGGGGTGTCACCCAATTTTTTTAATTTGGACCGACTGGAAAATAATCTTTTTGTGTATGATAGTCCATTTATCGAGGAAGGCTATAGACTATATTTAACATCACGCTAAGATGAATAGAAGAGGAGCAGCAATAAAAGATATTGCGAAAACGGCAAAATTACGCGGGCGGAGCCGCGAACGATTGCTAGTCAAGATACATGTACCAAAAGTTGAAGCAGGGATCTTTTCTCTTCTCACGAACAATGTTACACCAGTACTTCACCCTCATTAGGCAGATATCATGCATGGGAGTAGGTACGACCACACGGCCACACGTCTCCTACAAACGAACGTCTAACAAACGATTTCGCTTTCACGAACCGCTCGGCAAATTGCTTACCTTTCAAGAGTAAGCCGATTTATCTTATTATGTCGGCGGAGGACAGATAGCAGGGAATGTGGAAAGCTAGCCGCACTCGCTTTTAGTGCTTACGAGCGAGCTAGCTATGTAAACCCATATAGATACTAAGCTAAGCTATTCCACTGTAAGTTACGTCTTTGTTTCACTATTTAGAAGACTAGAGGACCAGCTTTCTGGTTGAAATTCGGTTATATGTCTTATGTCAAACAATAAAATTATAGACTCGGTCAATGCACCTGTCTGCGAGATGTCAATTTCAACTTTAAATATCTATTTAACAGTCTTCCGGTTGATGACTATATACAGTGTGTTGTGTCTGTTTATAAACAAGTAATTATGGGTTTTGCTTTACATTTGAAAATAAATGTAAGCATGTACTTGTAACATACTTATATTATAAACAAAAGCTCTATGCAGTTTTTCGCCAGGTGTCTCAATCATAATGCGTGCCTGAATTATTCTTAAAAGTGTACCTACCGAAATTTGAACTAGAAATAGGAGAATTGACATCCCTACTTCAAGTTAACTCACAGTCCCGGCTAGATTATTACTTACCGTTTTATTCGGCACTTATTATGTGTGTATTAAGTCTTCAAAGCAATTACCAAACCTGAGATTACCAATTTACCATCCGTTACAGTACATTAAAACTAAAAATAAAAAGAAAGAAACTACTGAAGTAATTACAGACGACCAGTATGTAGTTATTATTTGTAATTTCGATAAGATATTTTCTAAGTCGAAATAGTTTAATTGTGTACCTAGCTAGGTACTTAAAGAGAAATTTTAGCGCTAATACATTTAATAAATTTGACCCAAATATAAGTAACTACCTAGCTATAATAAAGCTTCATCCGTTCGTCTCCATATAAAGACAGATCACGTTTAAATAGCGTCTCGCAATTATCTTATTGTTGGCTCAGAGAAAGTAAATAGACGAATGGTATATTCACGGCTTTCTTCTCAAAATATTCTCAATATCTCATACTGTCATCGAGACATCATATATCAGGATGATTGATAAGAACGAATTCTCTGTCAGATTTCTTACAAGCGCTCGATGTATAGATCCCTACTAAGTAGGTATAGTTTCGTAACCCAAAAAAGTTCGTATTTCTTTTTTTTCCATTAATCACGTTAACTATGTGAGTTATTCTCCAATATTTCTTTGTTACGAAATTATTAGGCGTATCTTATTTACAAAAATATAAAACTCTTTCTTGAAAACTTGTAATTAGTGGGTTAAGATATTGTGCGTAGAAAATGAATCAAGTTTTACAGTTTGAATGGGTTAATTGTAAAAGTTAAATTATTGGATCAAGCCTAAAAACGATCGTAATGTCTGGATATCTTCCACATTTAATTTTCGATTATAGGTATCCAAATGATATTTAATTCATTCACATAGGTACTCGATTTTCTTACAGCAAGTAGGTGACAACACAGCCATAATGCAATACGTAATAAACGGTCTAGTCCCCCTACCCAAAACCCTAGCCTTAGAAAACATGTGTTTTTGTACAAACTACATTCTTGCTAATGATTTATGAAAGTATCTACTCGAAGCAAAACATTTCTTAGGTATATAGCAAATGCCATTTAAGTTGAACGTTACGCAAAAACCGTAGTTCCAACTTCCAAGTAGGGACAGGCGGCCAGAGCGGTTTGTGAGAAAAAAACCCATTTTCACTAAACCTTACTCTTAGCTTGCTGAGACCAACGCCCTGCCTGCGATTGTGCAATCAATTAAATACTTACTAGATTTTTATAGCAACTTCTGTTATGTAAGGCTACGTATCCCTGTTGTGATTTCTCCTGGGTACAGGTAAAGATGCCTGAGATTTCCCAAGTTTCTGGAAAGAGGTATTTTCGTGGTTGAGTATTTTATTAACGGGCGGACATGGTTCTTCTTACTACCACGTGTTGCGAATTTTTTAGAAAGAAAGAAATCGTCTATTTCGCAATAACATAACTTTGCATAAGTTAGTTAACGTTCTGAGTACACCTAACACCAGCTAATTATGACAAACAGGTTAGCACTCAGCATGTATCATGTAACCGTGAGGATCTATGACTTCCTACTAATTTTCAGTGTTAACCTTTGCATAGTTCGCACAATAAGAAGGGATTATCTCACGTTCACATTGAGCCTTTTAAGCAGCTAAAACCTGGTATCCTTAATTCGGTAGGTAGCCAACTGAACTACAGGTCAAATAGAACGATACTTAGTAGTCAGTACTGAAGACCTCTTAAAAGAAATAAGATTGATTTTGCCTGTTCTGTATGCCATGCCCACTCAGTATCAAATGAATTAAAAACACTTAGGTATTGGTTTAAGATTCGAATTCATTCCCCCCATCTGTCTAATCGAAGATAAGAAGTAAGTATATTATTATTATTTAAAAATATGTATGTAAAATAAAATAAAAATCGCAAGTAAATTGACTGAAATTATCCTGTAAATTGAAGCTGTTGCTCTCGGTACTACGTTGATTATTAACTCCGGGAATATGATTAATATTTAATTTCATGTCATGCCATTCATGGCGTTCATGGCAAAAAAACTCGATACGCCGGCATGTAACTATAATACTCAATATTTGCAAAAAAACTTGCACGATTCGGTCATGTAACTTCGAGCAACGCATGCTACCAGGGTTGTCACTATAATAAACATTGTTATTTATATTTACGATTAAATTAAATAAGATTTAAAATAACAACAATTATTTTACGTAAAATATAATTATCGCCGGGTTCATAGTTGTAAAATACAAATATTTTTTTCTTGAAAGTCCATTGATAGTTTATGCTGTAGATTATGCTGCCATAATTTCTAAAAGTATATTTAAGGAGATGTTGTTTAAATGTATATAAAAGTGCAAAATTTCCTTAAACATGTTAACCAAAATTTCTTTATGTCTTAGGGTGTTGCTAGGCAACCCTGAATGCTTCCACCGGCCCATAAGCCTCATTATGGTCGTCAATTACAATTTCTCCGATATACTCGCATGTACTTATTGTACAAAATGTAACACGATCTTGAACAAAATGTACTGTGGAAATATTACATAATTTATTCGCAATATCTTCTTTTCCATTTTTTCAGCAATTATAGGTAATATATTTTTTTTTATTTCTGGTATGGGCATCATGCTGTAACCATTGAACAGATTTAAATGCACTTTGACATTGTGCATCACGCTTTATACAAGAACTTTATACCTATCCCAGACAGGAAATGGACTTGTTGAATCGGGATAATAGATTGGTACAAATTAGTGTAGAAGATCCTTTACAATCCTCCTCAATTTGTTTTAAGTATTCCTTCTATTTTATAGAACATCGAAAAAAATAGCACAATCATTGTGTAACGCACCTAATGTTTTTTATGAAATTTTGAAATGTCCGGCGAAATGCATCATCAAAATGTTTCGACCTATTAAAGCATAGGTAAGTTTTTCTAAGCAAAGCAGCAGGCGGAACTAGATCAAGAATAAAAATGTTCACTAAGTCGCGACACACATTTCCGAGTGGATTACAGAATTCGTGAAGAAAGATTCGATGTCCAACGATTATTATCGATACTATCGTAATATTCGTAATACTATTGTTTCCTGTAGCGTGTTATGTGATGCCACTTGTTATTGGCAATAATTATATACATAGTGTTGCGAATATACCTACATTCCATAATAATATTTATTACTTAATCGTTTACAGTGATAATACGATATGACAATATTTTTGAAGCATGTATGTGCAGGTAGGTGTAGCCCAATTTTCACCAAAGAAAACATAGTAGGGACCCAAAAAAAACATGTTCAAAAAATTAACCCTCTGAAATCTCCCTCGCCCTCGCTAAACCTTCCCTACGAATATTGCTGATTGAGGGTGTAATATTTGAGGGGATTAAATGACGACGGGATAGTATCTACAGGAGTATTGATCGCATGGTTTTTTACATGCAGTTCCTTCCTTCACTTCCGGTGTTTCCTTCACTATTTCTCTGTTGCATTTTCTTCACACACTAAACCAGAGGATTAGATTCTAAATAGTAAAAGAGTAGCAACTCTGTAAGTACTTCATATAAGAAATAATAGTTACACAACAATTAACACATGTAATATATTGAATACTGTTACTTACATACTTGTTGTAAGTGATTTGCAAAAAAGTTTCCGTCCCACTTACTCCTATCAAAAGTCAACACGAGGGCATTGCGGTTAGATCGCTAAAGTTTTGTTTTTGTATAAGTTGTTTACATAATATTATGAGGTATAGTTATTTGGGTTGATGAGAAAATAATAGGTTTACCAGTAATTGATGTTCGTCTTCGTTGCACGTTGTAGAAATTGTTACCGACATTTGTTGAAGATTTGATAACTAGATAGGATTAGTTTTATTATTATACAGCTACTTGATTATTACAAAGTGAATACATGGTAAGTGGTTGTTGGTGCATAGTGGAGGCAATATCACTGTATGTTGTGTTAATAATATTGGCGGCAGAATCCACAGACTATACCCAAAACATATAGTAGATTCCATAAGGAGCCGTTGAAAAATAACGATGATAATATTGATGATTATTGCGATAAAAATTGTGTGCTGTATTTTAGAGGGATCGCGGGCCGAGTGTGGATTGAAACCACGAATTAAAAGTAGTAGTTACGGCAATGTTGTCGTGATACTTCCACAGATCCACCCCTCCTATGTCATTGAAACGCCGTCATAGCAAAACGCTACGAAAATTTAAGGGCGGGAGTAGATGATGTGGAAAACCGAGAGATCAAGTAATCTATAAGAGATAAAATACGTTGTAGAACAACGTCTGCACTAACTTCTAGTGTAGTATGTATATTCCGAAGTAGAACAATAACAATTTTCTAGTCCCGCGTCCACATTGCGGCGGCCATTGGCACGCGACTACAAGATGTACAAAAACGTCTCGGTAATAAGCTACATTATCTACAATCAGATCAAAGCCAGTTCGTAGAATCTGTTTTATAACTGTTGTTTATCTCTCGGCTAGTAGAATTATTCTTTTGGACTGTAATTAAAATTAATTAGGTCGCTATTTTAATTGTTACTATGATAATGAAATTTTCATTCGAATAGTCACAAATAATTTTCAAAAAATATAACAAGTTATTTCTTTACGTCAAGCGAACGATGCAATCCCACGCGACGTCTACAATTTGTAGAGTAGTTTAGCAAAAAATGAAATTATCAAAAGTTTGTGGAAGTTTTATACACATAAACTATGTGGCACAGTTTGATCGAAGGTCTCCTATATTATATCATATCCACCTTTCAAACGGAAGTAACGTAAAACAATAGACATATTAGAAAATACCAATGCCTCTATAACATTTTGAACGACGAATACGTATCGTGTTCAGTTATGCAAATCGGCTATTACGAGTACATTATACTTAATCTCAGATCTATCTAGGATAAGAAATAAGAAACAATGCCGCGCGATTATGTAATTACTCTCGTGTGAATCTCGTACGTGTATCGATTCAGACGAGATGTGAAGAAAAAAGTGTGAAGGTTGTATTGTATTCGATAGAATCGATTTAGTGATTAGCGATGCGCTCTAGCCGTCAACGTTTAATAGGTCTCCGCTAGTGGGAAATATGTATTTAACAGATTTTTTTCAACTCTACCGTACCACCGATTTGGTTGTTATGGATGGCGTAAAATAAAAAAAAATCTCTTATAATTAGCATTCATGCACATACCTGTCGTGCAATATCGTGGAAAAATTGTCCTCAATAATCTTATAGTTACGTCTTTCATATTACCTATCATCCTATCAGTTATCTGCGATGTAAATGTACTTAATCGGAAGTTATCAGCAACAATGTTTGGTATCAAATCAAAACAACCCAGATATCTACAATTATAACATTCGTTGGTAATTATTAATGAAACACACTGATCCGTATCAAGTTACATTACAAGCTATTTGTTCGTGTCTAGATTCAATCACGCATGTTCATAATTCATATTGCTTCGCTTCTTGCAAATGGAATTATTGGACGGCTTAGCCGCTTCGTAGCCCGAGGCGACAATAACTAATAGTTAATTTAATTCATTAGATAAGTCTGTATTTAATAGACCTAAGATAAATGCATTTTAAAATAATTACCACACGAACCATCTGATAGTAAAAAGGACGTTACAGTGACAAATATCCACGACGTAAAACTAACGGTACCTCTGTAATCCAATTCGAAGCTTGTCATGATGTCCATGTGCGGGTATAGTGACACCAACGAAATAATAATGGCGCTCCTTTATCATCGCAACCCATACTGTCCCATTGCTGGGCTCGGGTCTCCTCTCACAGTGTGAGAGGTACAGGCCGTAGTCCACCACGAGAACTCTCAGGTGTGCAGGATTCCTCACGATGTTTTCCTTCACCGTAGCGCTCGTTAAAGAAATGTAAAAAATCAATAACGGGTCCTTTAAGCCGTCCATTTGATTAAGTTCAGACTGTTTAATACAATAACTAAGAACGTATTATGAGTTTACTACTTCAGCTAAAGAAAGAAAAGTATCTATCGTATACGTTAAAGGATGTCATCAAAGACTTAAAAATTCTAGAAATCTCCCGTTGACGAGCCCAACTTTACTTTTAATGTGATGAACTTAAAAAAATGTGCATCTAGCTAGATAATAATTATCTCATGGCGTTTTGTTTACTATTCTTACACGGTAGACAGTTAGACGGCTCACTTCAAAAGCTGTGATGTAAAGTCATTAACTCAGCCATTAATTAATTTAATCGTCATTTACGGCTTTACGAGCTTACGCAAGACTTTCGTGCTTTCGACCAATAAAATAACGTGGGCATTGTCTATCTGAGAATGAGCCTTGTTCTTTGACTAATAAATAAATCTCTAAACACTCTTTGTAGTAATTGTCGTGTGGAGAGTTGCATAACCCCGGAACCTCTTATCGGATTTGTTACCCGAACTAACGTTATCTAAGCTGATTTATTTTGTTCGTTATCTATCTATCAAACTTTATTTTAATAGATTTCTAACTAAACAGTTGCATAACTAGAGCTTTTTTAGTCATTTTTGTGCACGAACGCTATTAGTTCGAAGGAAATGAGGTTTCGAAACAATAGTTTGATTAACGATAACGATAGGGTCCAGGTTCTATTCCAGGTAGAGATACATTGTCATGTCAATTATGCACAGATATGCAGGACAAGAAAAACTTAATACACAGTTATTAATTATCCCATTAGTTTGCACACTTTAAGACATTACGTTACGGCACATATCGAGTTACCAAGTCCGTGTTGTATTAAATCTTGTTAAGAAGACACCAAACTGCTTTTTTCATGGAATTTTATACTTACCAGTTACTCGTATAAGTATGGCGCATCCTGGTTAAGTAAATGCATCACAAAATGGTTAGTAATATTGCTCCATCCGTTTAGGTTTTCAGTGACAAACAAACGTTCACTTTATTGCTCTAAGTCCAAGTCTAGGTCTTGTCAGTAGTGAGAGGCTCGAGCATGGAGTGAAGCAATAATGGGTTGAGACCACATTAGTATGTAAAAACATGTTAGTGACAGTTTGTCTGACATCACAACATCAAACAGCACATGGCACATACGGTAGTAACTTAACTGATGTCATTGCTTTATTAAAAAGCTAAACGTATTTTTCCATCACTATCTACATTGTATTATGTAAATGAAATTTCCGAGAGTAAATAAAACTTGTGTATTTTGTAGTAAGTATTACTTACTAAGTAAGTATAGTCTTGGTATAGTAGGTATAATATGTTTTAATTGTAATTATTTTGTTTTTGTGCTTACTTCTACTTTTACACCTTTGTACCTACCTTGTCATATGAAAAATCTAGGCTGATTGAGTCAAAATTACCTTTCTATACACTATTCGCAAAATTATTTAGTTTTAGTTATATTGAAACTTTGTCTAAACCGTTAATTTTATACTGTGTAACTTCTCCATCATTTAAACCATTAGAGAAACTCGTATTTAAATACTTGTTATAATGTTTTAATAAAGGTATTATAATATAAAATATTGCGACTAAAAATTCAAATAAGTAGGTAACTATCTAATCTATAGGTTCTGATGCTGCATTTTGCTTTTCATTATTTGCAAATTCCATAAACTTTGAAACGCCTATTAAAACGAAATAGCAACTAATAATCATGACGTTTTATATGCCGTTTTAGGCGTCGATATTTGATGACTGGTAAAACTTAGATACGGGATATATTTATAATCTATTTTACAGATCATAGCATCTGAATGCCCAACTAAAATTTCGTGTTTGTATCAAGTCAATAATATGTAGCTGAATATATGAAAAATTGTTTTATATTATAGTTTCTAACGAATGCTTTCAAATCTTAATATTTTTTGTAAGTAAATCATACGTCATGTAGGAAATAAACGTGGTTTCCATTCTAAAATATTCATGAGATAAATATTACAATCAGTCAGGTAGGCGAGGCGACTCGCCGTCGCCACAGCGCCTCGACTCCCGTATTGACACGCGTCTGTCTCGCGCGCATGCGTGCTATTGCGAAAACACAGGCGCACGACGCATGTGCCGCCCAGCGCCCTCCAGAGACAACGACGCTTGCAACGCACGCCGCGAATCCTCTTTACGTCCGTGTCGCATAATTGATTGACCATTCGATACTGACATTGAACGGCCAGCGCGCGACGGTCGCCCGCTTCATTATAAATATTTATTTTCGTGTTCCTACCGCGATAACGCTTCCGACTCGGTTTCGAAACGCACCCCATAACGTTGTGATCAGCTGAGCAGCTCGCGTGCGGCCAGCACGCAAATGGCCCTATACTGTGATAGACGACTAGCGCGTCGATAAATCGTGGTTGCGTGATGTCTTAACGTGTGTTTAGTGTGTGTGATTGAGTAATTATGGATGCAGTCAAGGAGAAAATTGGGATCCGAGACGATTTCGACGAAGTAGGCTGTGATTCTCGGCGCTGCATGCTTGACGGTAAGTACTGCGACACCACTATCGATTAGTCGCCGGCATTACCGCACACTATGCTATGAATTGAATCTGTTGAATCATCATCTACCGGCATTTGAGCATTGACGTGATTCATTGAAATCCCTAACCAATATGGGTATTGATTTTCCATGCTTACGTCAATCGATTGTGTCTTGTTTACTGAAGATCCACAACAAAGGCAATGAAAAATGAAAGACTAATGCTTTTATGTCCAAACAACAACAATTCCTATTTGATGTGATGCAGTTTAAAATTTCTGCCATTAATCGTCTCATAAAATTAACATGTATTAATTTCGATATACCTGCGAAAAAAAAGCATGCTAGCTTCAAAATTATTTAACTACCTAGACAAATACATAGATCCTTATTTGTAGTAAGATAAATAATGCTAGTAAGGCAAAAATTTGTCTAAATACCCGCTAAATTCTACTTTTAACCAGAGTATTTCGAATCAACAATATAGGATTGGGAGTGACTCACTCAAACGAAAGCAAAAAGTCGATATTAAAGTGAACGGGGCAGTAGTCAGCTCAGAAACAGATGGTATGAATGGTATCCCATCCCGTTTTGGCAAGCGAACCTTGGTATTGTGATCGCAGTGGCGCGTCGCCGCGTGCGTTCACCCCTACATCCCTCGATCAGACACTTTAACAGGCTTTTAAAATCAATAACTCCCCTTGCTAAACCGGCTCACTACTGAACTTCCCTTTTCTAGAGTCAATACGTAATAAACACGAAATACGGAGGTGCCGACGCTTATTGCTTTGAGGAACACTGGAACAGCGAATAATGAAGTTGATTTTGATTTGTTCAATGTTTAAATAGTAGGTATAGATAATACATCAAAGGTCTTAAAGGTCAAACCTGATAAAGTCAAACAAACTTGAAGGTGTCTTTGTGTTTTAAAGTTTTTTGCGGTTAGGAATATAATACAGGGGACGATAGGTTTTAAAATGGAAATTAGGTAGTTAAACTAAACATGTAGATAGTAACTAGCCATATTTTTCTTGACAAATATTCCAGAATTGCAGCTTTACTGACCTAAGAGGTAGTTAAGGAAATCTACATGGAGGTCTATTGCACTACCTCATTTATATTTTCAATGCCACCGAACCAAAGGAGCGGTTGCAAAATGTGTCATACTTTAACCATTTCAAACATGAGGTCCATAGAATTAGCATAGGTAATGGAGAAGTTTCTTTGGGGTTTAAAATTTTAAATACTTCGGCACCGTAGACAATAGTGATGTCATAAATAAATGTCAAAGAAGCCAGTTTATTACCACGCCCAAGACATATTTTAATCATAAATAACATGTTTTAATAACCTTATGATTTAATCGATCTACAAAACATGTTACTAAAGAAAATGCAAGTGGTTTGAGATGCTTAATAAATTGTTTTTAATTTTTTATGTAATGGCTTTTATTGTAACAGAAATACAGATTCACGAATGTAATATAAACGACAGAGAGAGAGAGAGAATATAAGTTAAAAAAAATGTCTGATATAATAATACATTGCTAGACGTTAAAATATTAAAGGCTTGGGCAGACAAACTTCTAGCTGCCGCGTTTTGCATTTGCTCGATATTGAGGAATAGTAGCTAAAACACCAATTATCGCAGCTCAAAATAATCGTATCTGTTCGAGCCCTAAGGTCATGTGACTAATTTAATATTGACTGATAATAAGTTATCGCGCGCGCAACCTTTGTACATTCGATTTGTAAGAGTATTAATAAGAATCAGTTCCCTTTCGTTAAATGAAATTAAATTGAGGAAAAGGAGTAAAATAAATTAACAAAAGACTAGACTAAATGAGACCTTTAAGTTTGAGATCATTGGCTACAAACTTTTCATTTATTTAAATACAAACAATAGAAAAAAAAAATTCGTTTTCTTTGAATTTGCCCAAAAAAAGTTCTAACAATGTCTATAACTAACCCTATAAAGAATTGATGTGTTACAGTAACACAAAGAATGTCACCATTCTTTGCATATTGACTATTTTGCATCCTGCCTTCGTTAATTACGAGTGCAACTGGATACGGAGAATTGTTGGTTTTCGTTCCACGACATTTCTGTGTAAACGCAAATTGATCCGGCTTTGACGGCTGACACCTCTGTTACGCAAAATGTAAATGGGTGTTATGATTTGAAAGAATGGAGTGATAATAAATTCACCGGTATTCAATATAGCCTAATCACCAATAATAACGGTAGTAATACTTTCAAAATTATACAAAAAATACAATAGATAAAATACTCTTCATTGATACATAAATATTTTATTTACGAAACGGGCCTTATCCCTCAAAATGACCTCTAAAAGACATTAATGATAAGAAAAAGGTCTATAAGTATATTTATTTATTTACGCCCAACGCAGATATAAATAAAAAAAAAAAACGTTCATCCTAATACTTAAGACAAGAATGGGTACATTATACCACATTAATGATAATAATAAGATAAATTACTGAGTCGTGTCGACGTACATAACTTCAGGGTGAGCTACCTAATTATCATCATAATAATTATGATTATTTTTAAAACGTTATTATCATTAGTCTCCAACAATCCATCAACAGAGATGACGTTAATCGGATCTATCCTTAAATAACTAATTTTTTTCTTTACAAATACGATACTAATTTATTGATTTGTTTTGTGTAACATACTGATTTTATTTACTTAAATTTTGTTTTATAAAAGTTATTATTGACAAAAACAATATATTCAAATTGTCATTGCCTAGTTGATGAAGTGTGCCTGAATCCTTTCGTATTTACCCTACATTTTATAAGTATAAAAAAAATTATAGGAGTGAAATAATTAACCATGATCACTCCACGCTTTGCAAGTCTAATCACAAACAAAACTAGAAAACTTAACATTAAACTATAGACACAGCGCCGACATTTTGCCCGTTCAATAAATCACCCATCTTGACAGAATCCAATACTGATTTGGACACCCGTCAGTTTCGTTCATCCCTTCCGTAACCATGAGAATCGACACTAGGAAGTCTCAAGTACCTATTACTACGTATTAGCATTGTTATAACTGGCAGTTACATCACTAAGGACCCGAGTTAGCAGTTAACACGAAACCCGAGTTGTCTAACCTAAGGTGTCAGTTTCGGTACCCGCCCGTGGCGCCGACACCGACCTCAATAGTTCATTAATGTGATGAAATGGTGCATAACCCGGCGTAATATACCAGTTCGGTGCAATTGTGA
>LGAG01000294.1:2450137-2475254 GCA_001278395.1 Lerema accius | reverse complement strand
TGGGATCAATCTTAACTCCAATATTGCATCCTAATTGTGGATCCAAAAAAGCTGAACCAGCTCCGTTTTCTGTTTTAGACCCATCAGTGAAAATTTTGTACCAATTTTTATACCTATCGTTAATAAATGATAAGCATTTAATTTTTAAATCATTGCAACTATAAGTGCGTTTAGCACGATCAATTAGTGGAATCGAATCTGATATGACCTCTTGTACGTTAACGTTACTAACCCAGGTATCCAATGAAAACATTTCAAGCTGTTTACTACTATATATAGGAGTTGACCGAAGACAATTTTGGGTATTAATAAGCAAAGGAATTTTTCTATTTGACCAGTATCTGCTATGTGTGAGAGAGGATAGTTCAGCCAATACTTGGATACAGATATTATCTATTAAAGCTTTAGATTTAAGCCAGAATTTACCACCTAAATACATTCTGCGAACTTGAAGAGGAGGAATACATAATTCATTTTCCATTACATGAATAGGTGTACTACGTATAAAACCACCAATCACTCGTAATGCTTGGTTTTGTACTTTATCAAATTTTGCTAAATTAGTTTTACAGCTATTATCATATAAAAAGCAAGCGTAATCAATTCTACTGCGTATAATACTTATTGTTCAACAAAGTACACAGATAAGTGAAAGTTTAAATGTTTTATTGATTCATTTAAAAGATTCATTTATGTTAATTATTGATATGTAAATTGATTTAGCTCATTGAAATTCTTACTAGGCATAAAGGCTTTGAGATTATATTCAAACTTGCGGAGTTGTTCATTTTTGTTATGATTTGTTACGTTTTTTGCTGACGTCACAAAAATGATGAACAAAAGCCTCGTTCACAAGTCTAATTATAACCGACTTTAAAAAAGTTGGAGTTTATGTTTACGGCGTTTCTGGTTTCTTCATACGAAATGTAAGAATTTTAAAAACTTAAAATGTAAGAATCTTCAAAATTTGAGAAGTCAAAAAACAAAATGTTGTTGAATTATTATGTTTTTGTCTGTATTATGGCTAGTAAATGAACGTTGCTACCGTTGTAAAATGTCCAATTTTGTATCGTTAAATTTTTGAGCATTATTTTCGTTATATTTTTAGTTTTGAGATTTGAGAACTCAAGGATTATGTTACTGTAGGTATCTATCTAATCAAACTGATTTCTGTTCGAGTTTTTGTAATTTTTTGATTAAACAAACCATAAAATAAATCAATATCGTGTTTTATTTGGTCAGTTAAAAAAATGTTCCCATTATTTTGTCAATTGTGAAAAGACCCTAATGATTCATTTTTGTTACTTTTTTGTTATGCGTTTCATTTTTGTTACGATTTCACTTTTGTTTAAATTTTGTCACAAATGTCGAATTGGTCATTTTAAATAATTTTCACCCAGTAATACTTTCAGAATTATACAAAAAATACAATAGATAAAATAATCTTCATTGATACATAAATATTTTATTTACAAAAGGGGCCTTATCCCTCAAAATGACCTTTACAGACAACCTACAGGCCGAAAACAAAAACATTATCTAATGATAAGACAAAGGTCTATAAGTTATATTTATTTATTTACGCCCAACGCAGATACAAAAGAAAAAAAACGTTCATCCTAATGTAATACATAAGAAAAAATTGGGTACATTATACCACATTAATGATAATAATAAGATAAATTACTGAGTCGTGTCGACGTACATAACTTCAGGGTAAGCTACCTAATTATCATCATAATAATTATGATTATTTTCAAAACATTATTATCATTAGTCTCCAACAATCCATCAACAGAGATAATTAATATTTTTTCTTTACAAATACGATACTAATTTATTGATTTGTTTTGTGTAACATACCTACCTCTGATTATATTTACTTTTTTGTTTTATAAAAGTTATTATTGACAAAAAAAATTGATATTCAAATTGTCATTGCCTAGTTGATGAAGTGTGCCTAAGAATCCGTTCGTATTAATCCTACATTTTATAAAAAAAAAAAAAATAGGAGTGAAATAACTAAACATGACCACTACAAGCTCTGCAAGTCTAATCACAACCAAAACAAGACTAGAAAACTTAACATTAAACTATAGACAGACACAGCGGCGACATTTTGCTCCTTCAATAAATCACCCATCTTGACAGAATCCAATACTGATTTGGATACCTGTCAGTTTCGTTCATCCCTTCCGTAACCATGAGAATCGACACTAGGAAGTCTCAAATACTTATTACTACGTATTAGCATTGTTATAACGGGCAGTTACATCACTAAGGACCCGAGTTAGCAGTTAACACGAAACCCGAGTTGTCTAACTTAAGGTGTCAGTTTCGGTACCCGCCCGTGGCGCCGACACCGACCTCAATAGTTCATTAATGTGATGAAATGGTGCATAACACGGCGTAATATACCAGTTCGGTGCAATTGTGATGGTTATTAACGTTATTAATGTTATTATGCTCGCTGTTATGCTCTTGATACTTCAATTAGGACAATTTGCAACATTCAGTATTGCTATTAACCACTTAGTAGATGGAGAATTTCTTTTTGGTTAAATAAATAAGTTAATAAAACTGAAATGTAGATGTGGGGGTTATAATAATCGTTGCCATATCTACTATCCTTTTAATTACTTATGGTTATTTTGTTTTTGGTCATAATATTACGAGGAAAAAATAATTCATAGTCTCAGGCTTCGTAATGAGATCGTTTTTTCCGCATAATAGCTTTGACAATTACATTAAAGAACTATTAATATACAATAATAATGGTCGACGCTGACAACATACCATCTTCGTAATAAGACACTTCCATAAGTAGGCAGGTTAGGTACCAATGTTTCATTATTATAGTCGCATGTTTCATTCTAAATCAATTTGTCCTTCAAATCAGAAACATAATAGCAGCAATTCCCTGACGAATTAAGCCATTATTATATAACTATCAGTCTATCATTGTAACATACGTTAGCATAGCAAAGTAAGCATAAAAATTAAAAACGTCATAACGCTATTAGGGCATAAAATAACGTTTTTTACAGCCCGTAAAGCGAACATTAGGTTATTTTGATCTAAATCAATCCATTGAATAGTTCGAATACACATTTGAATATGAAGAACTCGAAGAGGCGAATGACTCGAGCTTACCTTAGTCTCGGTTAACTTGCGCTCAATTCACTCGAGTAAAAATGGCATTCATCATTCATCGCATCACTTTCAGAACAAATCACTCTGGAATGTAGGTCATGGACAACGCCATCGAGATCTTCAATCAATAGCTAGGGTATTTGTACCAGAATTGGCACATTCTAGAAAATATTAGAATAAAAATTGTAATAACAATCTTCATAATCAATGTTTCTAATTATATAAGAAACTTATCTCAAAATACGTCAATCGAAATGGTATCGTTTATGACTATGGTAAAAATAGTTTTTCGTCTATTCGAGTGATTTGCAGTTATAGAAAATTTTAAATCTTTCGAAGTTTTTCTCTACAACCTTAAATATGACAAGTTGTGCAAAGATATGCGAAAATCTAACTTTAATTTGCAGTCTTTTGTAAAAACTCATAAAAATATTCCAATTTAATGCCATTTTATTTAACAACCGAAAACAACAGAACTATTAATAGATTTAAGTGAGGCATTGATGACTACAGCGATGTTGTCTACAACTAGACATGTCTTATCATAGTTTGTATATATTTATAATGGAGGAGGCCTATCCTATAATCAACGTGGGTACTTTATTGCATTCGTACGTCAATGACAGTTTTTATTCCCTGGTAATGAAGAACAGCGGAGGCGCCGTAAACCGGTACTACTGCCCTTGAACTCATACACCTCCAACGTCCGGTTTGTACAATATTAACTTGTTAACTGCTACATGAGAATTATTAGGTTTATTAAAACTTGAAAATTCACAACAACATTATGTATCTACGTACATTTTACGAGTACTATGTTAGTAGTCATTAATGTACAACCTACGAATTCGAAACTAAAATTAATAGATACATTTATTTTTACTTGTAGGTACAATTAATAACAGAATTTCCAATCGCAAGATCCAAATTCGAATCCTGCACGCGAAGCTAAATTAAAATTGTGTTATGGTGACTAGGTGTGACAGAAAAAATGTGAACCGAATTCTTGTTTTACAATATCACGTGACCCACTTTTCACCTTTCTAATAAGATAGGTACCTAGCAAGATAAAAAGATTCCAAAGTGTATTATCTTTTAGCTAATTATTATCTGGTGCAGACTTATCTTAGTTAAGTGCAAACATTGTGCATTATATAGATAACAAATTGTTACCAACGTCACTAGTAATACCTTCCTAAAGGTCAATAGTTGCGATTGACGCTGCACGTATTTATCAGTTTTATCATCACCATGTTGATTCATTTAGTTTGGTATTCGCCAAAAGTAAATTAAGGTTCTATCACGTTTTATTATGACCCTTCTTGTAACGTAATAGTTCTAAAGCTTAATTTCATGATTTAAAAGTTTCTATTTTAAGATAAAAAGGCATACGATAAACCACTATCCTAGTAAACGCACGAAGACTCCAATTATATATATATTTTTCTTAAAAATAAGAATGACACAGCAAATAATTGTCTTAAAGATGATAAGGACGGATGCAGTGCGCGAAACATTATTTTCTGTAATTTTTAAGGACATAACATAATCTGTAGTATAAAAAAATCATTGTGAACAATCCAGTCAGTAAACTTTCAGTAAGATAAAATAAGTACTAAACATAGAAAAAGCACTAATAGCTCAATGATAGATAAATAATTTAATTCTAATTATACCTCACCTGACTTTTGTACCGTGTAGTTACGATAATCGTAATCGGTCCATATTTTAACGATTGACCGATTGCAAAAGCACCAATTGTTCTGTGCGCATTTATAAATATTATACACAGATCATCCATTGTTATTATTAAATAGGTAGGTACAAGAAAACATGCGCAGCTGAACTTATGTAATAACTAATTGTGTAGAGATGCTATGGTGAACCTTGTCTCCTGTATAAATACAATAGATAGGTACTAACTACTTGGTATGTAGGTAATAATCAGATACATCTTGACTACTCATGACGATAATAAAATAACAGTGATAGTACCTACTTTAAAAAAATGTTACGTAAGTTATTAGGTTATATTTTTTATAAGTATGTACTTGTATAATATAACGTAAAGCCTCACTGATGAAAATGAATTTAAATGCAAACGAAAAACTGAATAGCATTGAGGTGAGGACAACAGATTCAAGACGTGCCCCGGCTCCAATGTGGAAACTGTTTGACCATTCTTAAGCTTCGCCTTCACAATCTATTATTGTCCTACTGGGTTCAGCAGGTCTTCGGTCGGAGAGGTTAATGCCATATGCCATACTGGCCAAGTACAAATTGGTTAATTTCATACGTTACAGAATAAAAGTAAATAAGCCATTCGTTACCATTAAGCAATAGTGTATGAAAAGGATGACTGTAATTGATGTTTTTTCTAAAGTGACAATGTTTTCGAAATCGGTAGCGAAACCAAAACTTGTGATAACTGAACTTCTAATTAGCTTTTTTGGTAGACAACCTATGCGTCATAACCATTGTTACTTACCATGCCGATTTATCAAGCAATGGATCCTGGGTTTGATCCCCAGTGGGTCAGAAATGTAAACGATAGAACCCAGAACGTAAAATCATAAAAACTTATTAAAAAGGAAGATTAAAAAAGAGTTCTGCTCGATACGGTCGAAAGGGATTTATACACGACCAGAGGCAGGAAACATACCATTACCGCAGTACCATCACTGCCGGCAAATGTCAGCTCATCGTTTGTTTCGCGGCGCCGGCGCACCAAGGGAGCAAGGTGCAATTTGTTGAAAGTTGAATCAATTTGTTTTAGAAAGTAGACTATACTTTGGCTACTGCACTCTTCAAAGTTATTTCTTGTACGTAATCTTCTAACGTCATGCCTATTGTTAGTTGTTAGATGGATGTAATCCTTCAAGAGTGTCCAGTCCACAAAATACGAGTGGCTTTTTAGTTGGAAATGTCGTGCCGAATCTCAGCTAATCTTGCTAGACAGGCCGGCAAATATTACGTATTTTTTTTACAAGTTATCCTGTGAAGAAAAAATTAACTAAGTAAATGGCTTATTAAAATGTTTTAAGTAAAAAAATATTTTTGGAATAAATTATCTATTAATAATTATCATTATGGTCTCTTCGCTTTCTTTCCATGAACATTGTACCTTCATCAAATGTAGATTCTATGAAGTGAAACAGCGTAATAAAGAATTTTCAACAATGTTAAACAGGTGTACCTACGAGAAGTGCTCGTTTATTTACTTTGATACTGGCCATCTGCTTAAAGGGCCTTGACGGGAATGTTTTGCGCTACAGAAATAACGCAAGTGAAGTATGTAGGTACTTCATAGTTATTATTATAAATAATGATTATACTGAAGGCTCTATTTTTATTAAGGAGACTGCGGAAGGACTGCCGCAGATCAACTAGCAGTTGCCGACAACTTGAAGCAGTTGCGTGTTTTTTTATCGGCAAAAACAACGTAACAAAATGTATCTAACTATTTGGAATACCTTCCTCAACTTACATCATAAAATTGTTACCTATTGAATACGTTCTAAATGTTCACAATTTACAAATAAACAACAACATAATTTTGGGCTCAGTTTACAACACCCATGTCACAATAAACTTATAGAGTTATAACATACAAACAACACATAACATAGTAATACAATATCCAGTCAGACTTGACAGTCAAAATTGCAGCACGCTTGCAAAATCAAATTACACGTTACTGTAACGAAGTAACGAACACTGGTTAGTGTAGTTATACGACTTTACGTAGCAGGCGTTTGACAACACCGAAACTTGATTTTCGATGACTCATGTTTTTTCGAATACGATCTTTACTATAATAATAATAAAACTGTAAAGGCGTCATTTATCTTGAATATTTCTTTTTAATTTGTATGTGGGTGTAAAGCAGGCTTCGTTATTGATTAAGGATCAAAACATTTTTTTTATTTTTGAAACTTCGTATGTTTATAGCCGATTTTACGGGAATGGTCTTAGAATACTTTTTATCCCGGCAAACTGTAAAATTCCCAAGGTATAATGGGTAAAAGATTAAACATAGTGAAACTAAGTCGAGCTACTCTACTATAATCAATAGTGTTGTCTCCTTGGACTTTGATAGAAGAGGTAAAAAAGTTGTTCCTTGTTAAATACGTTAATTAAGCATGTGTTTATTTTCGTCTTCTAGTATTCTGTTAGTAATTTTCCATAAAATAATTAGAATTTAATACATAGGAGTAGCAGTACAAAACATTCGCCAGTTGCTTACATCGATATATCGAAGCATCTTTTTTATTTATCCAACTATACAATACTTTGATATATCTTTCTTCCGTGTATTTGGCCGTAATTAGGTAACAATAATATAAGTTACAATACTATAATTTACGAATGCAATTCAGCAATTATTCAGCGATTATTGTTCGCATGCAATGGGCGACTACACCTCTACGCTACCAGAACATTGAGCAAAATATTTTGAAATCTTTACATAACGGTAGTAACATTCATAAAACTATGTGACCCTGATGAGTTGCACACTGAATAAATGTAATTTTCAAGTATGTTTGTTTTTTATTGCACCTAACAATTTCCTTCTTATTGTAGCTGTTAAAGAAACCGTGTCAATTTCTTGGGTCTATGATTGATTTTTAGTAGAGGACCCTACGTCCGAAAATTGACTGTTACTTGTTATGTATATGAAATAATAGTCGGATAGTCGATAAACTCATTCGATATCATAGGCAAGGCGTCAATGTCGATGACAGCTAGGTATACGAGTATAACTTACAGTCACGTATTTATTTTTAAACACAAAAAGCAACTAACATTAAATCATTAAGCATGATACAGTAATTATCAAGGTTTGAGTAATCGAATAAAACGAGTTAAATTGCGTTCAGTGTTACGTTAACATACAACCTATTTTTGTTTTTGAGAAATAAAGGGCGACGCACACAGGCACTTTCAGCGGAGTCGCTACTATTATATTTTACAAGAAATATGAATTATTATTATATCGACATTATAAGGTATTACAACAAGAAACGAGGAAAAAGTAAAGGCGTCAACAGATAATAATTTGTAAAGTTTCAGAGGAAAAGATAATAATGTAAATAATTATGTGCGTGAAAATAAAGAACCTGATGAAAAATTTAATTTAGAATAGGAAAAAGCACCTTATTCGACTTTCAGTGTGTCCTACATATTCTATTAAAGATCTTTGACGACCTCCGCTTCTCTTCAGATATGAGTTGTAAATAAAATGAAATATTTTTCCCTAAAAGACGTAAGTGGGTACCTACTCGTAGTTGCTTTGCTGCGCTATGCCACAACACGCTTGCTGGTTGCAATCAATGACCCTGACACAGACATGCGACAATAACTGGGTAACAGCATAACGGTCGTAAAAAACGTATGAATAAGTACAAAGTACGTAAGTACATACACCTAATAAATAAACCTGCTGACATCAACAACTTGCGATTGATCGATAATTTGAAACTGCTCAGATTCTTACCCACGACATTATATTTAGTTAGTTAATTAATTGTTTTAAAATTTAATGACGTGTTTAATTTTTAATGGCGTGTTTAATTATTTTGTAATGACTATCATACAATTTACTCACATTCAATTAAGTTATGCGTTGTTTAAAGTAAACAAACAAACACAAACACTCGTTAGTTTCCGTAAACACTTCATAATTTGTTCCCAATCAACGAATTTATATCTCTAAACCAAAGTGTATTTTAGTGATATCAGTCAACAAATAGACAAACAGACAGAAATAGACAATATACTTACCTAATAAAAAACAGTACCAGTGATTATTATGTCTTATTTAAATTTGGTTAACGAAATATTTCTTTCCAATTACTTTCGCTCCCTATATAGCAAAGTCATAAGAAAAAACTATTGTGACTACTTTATTGTAAATAAGTACATCTTATATAAATATACAATTTTGACAAAGTTAAGTAATCTTGTACAAAAGACGACTTTATCGATTTCTTCTGAAATGTTTTTGGTATGTCAGATTAACACAGTGGGAAGTGGAAAGTTAAATCTTAACTAATATTACAAGTGCAGATTTGTGGTTTTTTCTTTGTTACGCCTTCAAACTTTAACTTAACATTTACTTATAAGAAATTGAATAGTTTTGAATTCATTTTTGTATAATATTTTTGGTAGAACTAATATCAACAACTGGTGGTAACAAAATTAATTGCAAAAGTAAGTAATGATAATGAACCTCGCACTGTCCGACTCAAATTAAAATAAGATACAAACGAGTTTAACTTTAATGATAAGATAGTCACAAGGTCACACCATTTTCGTATGATTACTAATTCGTCTATTAGGTACTTTAGAATTATTTTAATCTTTCAGTCTAATCCTTCTTATCTGTAGACGTTGTAACAAAAACTGACCGTTTCTATACGTCTTTTTTTAAGTTTTATCAATTAAGTTGTACCATACGAGTTTGAATGCTTTTTCCATTGCCTTGTGCTGTCTTTGTTCTTGCGCAGACATTTTGAAATTATAGTCTCGTGTAGAAAGAGAATAGTCTTGCAGCTAACGAATCTAATTACTCGTCACGTTTAAGTAGATACGAGATACTGTTTGGCTTACATGAAGTGGTACAAAGCTGAGTCTGCTAAACGACATCACAAAAGGAACCCTGAAATGCTTGTTATTTAGCAGGGTGAACCGAGACCCAGAGAACTTCCTAGCTAAGGCTCAAAAACGAGATAATTACCCTTAAGGCCAACTTACGCCATTACGAAGTTACATACAGTTTTGTGCAAAAATAGTTACTCAACATCAACCTGTCACATGAGTAATACGTACGGATACACATACGTCGCAGTCGTCCGTTGCAATCAACTTTGGACCTCGACCGGTCACTAACCTTTTCTGTTCTGACGGTAATGCGGAGCAAATATCCTTACAGAGAATGAAATTTAAGTTGTTTCTAAAAACAACAAAATATATTTTCTGTATTTTGTATAAAATTTTTGAAATTTTAAAAACAGAATGTAATAATTTTCCTGTTCCGTTTTATTCTATCCACAAAAATTAAATCTCCGACTTAATTTATACAACAAAGTATGCCAGATTTTTAATATCAATCGAGAGAGATTTCAGATTTTTTTTCTACTAGCAACATGAAAAACGGCAATTTTAATTGGAGTGGATAAACTTAACCAACTTTAGTCTTGCTTGGGTCATTCAGTATTTTGTGGTTACATGTAATAAGTATGAAATTGAACCTGTTTGTGTTTCTCTATATGGATATCTCGATTTATAACTGTCGGATTTTAATAATTTTGATAAAACAAAATAAATTGACTTCATGCGATAGGTGCTTATTATTTATTGAAGTTTTTTGCGGAAACTATATGCAAGTTTACGTGGGAGAGAAGGTTGCAAGGACAACCAGATAATGGCTCATGAGCCAAAATTATTCTAGACTTTTTACTCTTTTGTGAATAATTTTGTTTACCGTCCAGAAAGTTTCATAAATGGCTGTCTAGTGTGTATTTTCCAAACATAACACTGTTGGCCAAACCTTAAACATAACACTCCTTTTGTTTTATAAATGTATCAACATTATAACTGATGTAAAGGCTTCCAGCCACCGCTGCACTCATTCGACCGTCACCAATCCAGCACCTAACGCTCTAAGTTCCTCGACCCCGTTTCTGCTTAACTGCTAACAATATTTTAATTACATTTCAGTCGATAGGCTTGGTTTAGTTTTTATTTAGATCCAATTCCATTATTTTAGAATGGACTGTTGCATATAGTTGAAATAATATTCTTTTCTATAATCACTTCACTTATTCAGTGATAAGCAGCTACATTGTATAGACGGCAGCGATCGTTTACCAGCGCTCTTTTCGTTTCGGTCATTACATCGTATAGAAATATAACCTGCTCTTGCTATAACAAAGGAAATTTTGCACTACTTTCATCGAGTAGGTACCCCCAGAATTTTTTTGAACGCCATACTTACCATACCATGATTGATTGCAAGAACATCACCGACGAACTTTCTCCGCGAAATCGGTTACATTTGACTTTTTGCTAGGTGCGGTGTTACATCGGCGGCACGATAACATTTAGTTAATTTCTTCTGCTATCAGCGAATAATCGAAAGAAATGAGATTGTAGCGAGCAGGCGATGGCACGTTGCCGTCGTGCTTGTGGTCGCGAATGCGATTACAGCGATTGCTCGGTACAGTCTACCTACAGTCGTCAGTCCGCTCCGCGCCGCCAAACTGGTCACGTTGGCGTTTCGTTACCACTAACGGACAGCAGCAAAAAAAATATGGGTATAACCAAAACCCAAACTCTTATGACGCGTCGTGAGTGACCTTTAGACGATAACTCCGAGTGTATAGTGGAAGATGACTGAGGAACAGGAACAGTGTGACTCGTTTAACTCCTGGGAGCTGAACGGTCTAAACTCTTTGGACCTATGGGATTACACCGTCGAACTGGAGTGTCTGCAAGGAACCGAAGGTTGTTATTTCTTTACGCAATGCTTGTGAGCGGGCGTCGCGGCTTCGTTAACGCTTACAGACCGATTATTTGCAAAAAACTCATTTTCACAGCGGATCTATTTAGCGGAGATTTGTCACGGTACCTTATCGCTTTCAGGTGATTTAACTTTTATACTTTAAGTCCGGTGTTTAAATGCGGCTGTTTTGCAGAAGTGTCATTGAAATTATGCAATGTATTATTTTGCTTGACTATCCTACTTAAATTTTTAGTCGGTTATTGGGCGTTCTTTATAGACAACATCCTAAAATTATAAGTTGTGTCTAAATTGCTGACATAATTTACTTAATTGACGCTAATTAATCTCTTGTATGTTCATAATTGCCTTTAGTATGCAGTGAGTCATGGTCACGCTGGATTAATGTTTGATGGGATTCTCACATTAATTTTTAATTATGAAATTCTTCTATTATGTTTCCCCGAGTTCTTAATCAACTTCAAACTATAAACCTACTTACAAAAATCGTAATTCGTTATGTATCATTAAAATTCTACTTTGCATATCATCATAACCAGGCAATTCATAATTACGTATATATTGCCGAGTAATGAGCACTTACTCAACGCTGGAAGTAAAAATGCTGTCGTTAAACGCATTGCCACAATACCGTGTAATTATAGTATAACAGTTCCATGGTTACATTCACAATATACGGTGCATGTTGTGACTTATTTTGAATTTATATTGTAACCTTTCCAGTACTCTTCTTTATCATAAGAATATTTACTAAACGTTAGTAACATAAAGTGAATACTTTATTGTACTTATCTGTTATATAACCTGTGGATTACAAAATATTATCGCATTGTTATTTCTTTCTAAACTCTACCTCAGAGCAACAGACATAGTGACAATAGTTTCGCGGTAGGTACATTCTTAGATTGTACTCACACCTACAAGAGTCCATTAAATTACCTCTGCTCTTGATTGTATCAACAGAAAATGCTAGATGATGATAGTTTAAAAAACCGAAATCGAGCCTCTGCTTAATGCAAATTGTAGCGCTACACCTCTACAATATATGGACATTATTTTTTTGAGTATCAACCTCCTTGTTGCAATCAGTTTTTCCAGCTGGATCGTTTATATCGTCTATACCACTATTCAAAAGGGTCAATACAACTTCCGGAAACATTGTGGAAAGTTAAGTAGCCCTGCACGTTTATTCTCTATTTCATAAATCTAATAAAAGTACCGCCGCAACGCGGTCTCTCACGGTGAAAGACCACTTTACTACAGCGATGTTTAGAGCAAAAAGTATCATTATAATATGAGTTTATAGCGTATTATGTATAGTGATGGCGATGAGTCATCTTTGAAACCTTTTACTATGCTGATAGGTAATCATGCCAAGATGAATTTCACTCGCTGAACTTTACCAATGTTAGTAGTTTGTGATTGTGTTAAAAAGCTTTTATTAAATATTCGCATTATTTCACTTCTAATAATAAACGTGGCTTAGTGTGCGGGTATCCTAAAAGCTCTCATTCTTGATAAATCTTATAAAATTAAATAATACAACCATAATAACAGAATTATGGAAAAATACTAGTAAACATGGAAATTAATGCTTAGGTACAATTAAGTTTTTTTAGAGCCCACATTAATATACTAGGGTACTAGATCTGCAATTCTAATAAGCATTTTTCAGCGTAGTTTTCGGCTTCAACTTTAGGTCTATTTGTATGATTGTGGTGCCCTTGGACTGGATCTTTTCATCTGTATTCGAACATAACGGTAGAAACTTATCAGTCGAATCTGTTGTGCCCTAACGCCGGTAGTTTCTCCAATCACACTTATCATTTAGTTACAAGGTTCATTTCGTAATTGAGATAACGATTGTCAAATAAATTAGACAGGCTATGAACTAATTGTGTTTCATACACCTGTGCGTACTGGCTAAAATCAAGGTTGTATTGGTCTCCGTTTGTTTTTCAGATTGGTTTTATAGATAACGTGAATGACGATTAAAAGTTTAATCCAAATGAATCACTTCAAAGTAAAACTGTATTCTTGAATTTTTATTTAGTAACTTTATTACCAAAGTATACTACTCCCTGCAGTTCCATAATATTATATCGAATGTTCTTGGGTAGGTAACAGATCAAAATTGTGGAACATAACTAATTTTGTAGTGTGCTTGCGTAGGTATTCTAAAGTTACAAACAAAAATAAAAGAGTTAAAGTTAGATACATAAAAGACAAAAAGGAAATCTTTAAAATTATTTTGGTCAACATAATATTCATACAAATGAACATAAAATCGTCGATTGACGTCAGCTTGGTTACATAATGAAATTAGGTAGGTACTTAATTATTATTTTCTAACACTTTACTCCGGTTTGTCGTGGTTCAGGGAGTATGGGGAGAGTCCGTATGAGGTTTTCAAAGAGCGACCAAAGAAAACGTTTTTCAATCATTCATTCAATATTCGGACACTTTTAGTGTTTCGGCACTGCCATTAAATTGAAAGATCAGCATCATTAAAACATATTATTATTTATTTGAAACAAACATTTCTTAATTTAAACCGGACTTAGTTTTAATGGAGATAGTGTTTTCTGAGAGATTAATTTTTTTTACCATTTTCCACAAAGGTGCCTAGGTGTTGATAAGGTTATCGTACCTATCTGTTAGTGTTACCAACCCGTATTTACACAAGTAACTTGTATAGATGAGCTTATCGAATAAAATAATAGTCAAAGGTCAACCATTGTATTTAGGTACGTTTGGGTTCAAATTGAGTCATCGACGCCATTATTTGTGCCCAATGGAGCACTAGTTTATTGTTCGTTATTCTGTGTGTACCTAGATATTTTTATTTATTATAACAGTAAACATAAACGCGGGCGCAATTTTAAAGATTCTGAAATGATAGTGGGGAGAGCCGGGTTGAAAGAGCCAAGAGTAGGTAAGTCTTTTTTTATTATGGAAATGTTTGCGTCGCGTCATCACAACTTACCCTTTTCTCTTTGTACCCTGCTCTCCTCTACTGTCAGTATAACTGTAAATTCGAAATCTAAAAAATTCCGGACGTCTCGTCAGATTTCTGGAATACAGAATTTGATTCCTGATGCGAATTTCGGACGTTTGCGCACGCCCTAATAATCGTTACAATGCAAGACCGCAGGCGCAGTTCAATGGGTCTTAGGTTCGATTCCCAGCACGGCGTTAGTTTGAATGATGAATTTAAATTTTTTGTCTGAGGTTTTCACTATTTGTGTTGTCAGTGGCACGACACAGGGAATCTTAATATGGGGCATTTTAAAGTTATGTTTTCGTATATCTTGTTTAATAAATAAAAAAAAAAAAACTATTAAAAGTGAAAATAATTTAACGCTTTTTAACTTTTTGAAAGTCTTGACTTAGGTACCTAGTTACCTACTACCTTCCGAATTAGAAATTCAACGCATAATACTTAGCTCAATTTCTCTCCGTTATAGAGTATAAAAACTAATAATGTGTCAAGTAGGTCTTGCTGTAATTCATAATATCAACGCTCATCGGTCAAGTTGTTTGTAACAGATCATCGGCCGAGAAAGTAAGCATAACACAAACCTCTTTTCTTTACAATAACTTGGATAATAGGTAGGTACGTTATCAATAGAAATCAGGTGTTTGTCGTTCTTTATAAGTTTTTCAATAGCATAGATACATAAATAACTTACGCTGTACAAATAAACAAACAAATAATCTTTATTGTGCACATACCTAAACTAATGACAATTTTAAACACAATAAAACAGCGAGCGACAATTTTTAAAACATTTATGTGACACAAAAGGTGGCTAAAATATGAAAATGTTTTTCAAACATTAAGTAGGTTATAGGTCATGCATTTCTTTGGCGCGCTCTACAGCTCTACGGCTCAGCGAATTTCGATATAGGTCTATGAAGGAGTTTTAAATTTGTCTCCATTGTAAACTACCTACTTATACCACCACCACCTACTTATACTTCCACCTACTTATAAACAGCCATATAGATAGCTAAAAAGTTAAGACTTATTATGTTTTCCACAAAGCATAATATACTTATTAAAAAAAGATAGCGTACGTGCTTCGGTTTGATATAAGTTCTTATTACGCTTTGTTATCTGTGGTACGTGCGGTGATCTGTGATGAATTGCTTAATTATACTTCTTATGTACCTATGTGGTGTGCTTGATAATGGTTTAAAGAGCAAAAACTTAGAAGATATTTTTTGATGTTGACGAATGCATAGAATGAACTGTACCTACGCTACGATATTTTATACTAAGAATAAATTAAAATGTCGCTGTTTCGGCGCTACATTGCGTGTTTACTTGTCTTTACATTCAATAAATAGGTATCTACTGTCTCGTATAAGCGGCCCAATTGGGTCATTTTCGTGTTTTCAAGCTGAGGGAGCCTATTACGTAGTATACCAAACCACAATGCACCTCTAATTCATATCTTGAATAGAAATAACAATGCATTTATTATGCGTAGTCTTTTATTTACAGTCTTGCCCATTATAACCATAATATGTCAGTTTTTATTTCCTCCTTCTCGCAAATATTCTTTTATCTAGATTATATTATTAGTCTTTAAAGCAAATTTTATGGGCAGAGTTATGCAAAAGCTACATTCCTTCCGGCCTTCCTCAAAAAATGTTAATTATGCTTCAGTGAGTACGCTAGCTCAACGTGGTTCTTTTGCTTGACTGATCTGACCCAGATTTTGGTACTAACTTGAGCATTTTAACGTTTTGTTTTCGTTCGACAAGGTTGGCAATACCATACTACGAGTACGTTCGCCTTTCACAGAGCGAATATCATACGCATTGCGCGTTCTAGCTATGACAGACAGCACGGTAACAAGGCAGTAATGCCGTTGATAATTATCAAATGACTGAAGTAGAATGTGGAATGTTGTACGTATGTGTGTGTGTGTAGCGTTGCGCCAAGCGTCGAAGCCGGCCGTCAATTATATGTGCTTCATCTCCGTCGGCAATGGCGCAATCGGTCGGTGTCAGTAACACCGAAGTAATCCAATAGGATAAATTGCAAAGCCGATTCGGTACCACGCCACGATCGAGTCACTCTCACCATATTTACATAATTTGCCTGTGACTGAACTACTTTCATATTCATAACGCTCGGCGTGTATTCTTCACACGAACTAACAGACGTTTTTATCCTTGTTTCAGATTTGCAGCTGGCGGCGGAACTCGGGAAAACACTTTTGGAAAGAAATAAGGAGTTAGAGACTGCTCTCCGTCAACACCAAAATGTCATCGAAGATCAAGCGCAAGAAATAGAGGTAAGGACATCATTGCAATCTACTTATTTACCTATAAATAAAAACTGTGACAAGGCCAACTACATAAGTATATCTTTATTTTTATCGAGTAATGTGTTACTATTATTGAAGGACACGAGGAGAATAAAATAATGTTTATACAAGGACCTGACAAACATTATTAACAATATAAAAATATTTTTATGTGGGTACCACGAGTAGGTACATCATACTGAGACGTAAAGAAGGACAAATTGATTTTAAAATTATCATTTATACGGAAGTAGATCATCTTAAGTGGTTGCTGCATAAGTTGCACGACATGACATTTAAAAAATAGATCACGAATATACCTGCATATCACAATATAGGTACCTATGTTTAGATTGCTGCTCGCGAGGCCAGTCTTTTCAATAGGATGGGCGGGTACTTCCGTAGCGCCAACGATTCAATCAATAACGTAAATAAAATAGGTCGAAGCAAATTATATCACCAAGTCCTATCTTTTATATTATTAAAAAATACACGCCCATCAACGCTGCAACGCAGTCAACTGCTTCGTCCAAGGATCAACGACAATATTAATAATATCTAATTACATAGACACGATTCTTTTAACCCACGTAAAATCACCTTCTATCCCTTGTGTGTTTTTTTAATTTTATTTAATTTAGAATGTTAATGTATAATTTCCAGTACCTAACGAAACAAACGGTTGCCTTGCGTGAAGTCAACGACTCAAGACTGAGAATCTACGAACAACTCGAGGTTAGCATTCAAGATCTAGAGCGAGCGAACCACCGACTAGCCGTCGACCATGCCGCCGACAAGAAACACATCAAGTCGTGAGTATCTCCCAACCGCTTGACATTCAACGATTTTTCAATTATATTGCGTAATAACAATCATATTCAACCATGTAATGATTAAATCTAATCTTAATTCATTTCCTAATGCCAATTAAATACCTCTTATCGCAGATAAGTGTGATCGGAATAGTGTACCTATCTAATCATATTTTGCTTGTTCCAGTTTGTGCTCAAACATTGAGTCACTGGAAGCAAAAAGCGAGGAACTTCAAAAGACTGTGGACGACTTGAACGCACAGCTGGAGATAATGAGGCGAAGAGCGGAGCGGAAGACAGACAACAGTGAAATACCCAAAGAACAAAAAGCTGCTGAACCACAAATCACAAACTGCAAAAAACAGGATATAAGCAGCACACCCCAGAAGTCGATAGCACCTCTTCCAGAACTGACTAAAGAGGATGAGGATTTGCTTAGGTTAAGTGATGAACTGAGAGAGAATAAGGTGGCATTCGCCCAGGAACAAAGGAGGGTCACTGAACTCGAAGAACAATTGGCGTCGATGGTACAAGAGAACAACAGACTGCAGGATCAGCTGAGAAATTGGCATCAAAGAGAAGATGAGCCCAAGTCAATGCATGAAGAATTTTCTATTCTAGAGGAAGTTAGGTAAGGATCTGATAATCCCATAGATGTACGAAACTAAAATATTAATGCATCCTAAGAATATCCATAAAAATTGTGTCTCAATATGTTTCAGACAAGGGCAGCTTTGCATCAGATGTCTAAGAGGCATGGAAAGAGATGACATGTCTTCTATCCTCGATGGCGACGACGACGATAGAAGCGCTATGAGTTCCCTCATCCTCACACCTTCTGGCCAACAGAGTCCTAAAGAAGACCACGTTACCAGCAAACTTGTCAAATTTGACGTAAGCACTGACACTTCTCCTTATGCATGCATTACATCTTCATCCATTAAGTTATGAATAAAGCCTCCTAAAACTCTACTTTTATTAACAGTAGTTACTTGTTAGAATTCTAATAATCCTCGTTTCCCGCATAGTTTGTAACATTATTAACTCACTTCTCATCTACTTGCAAACTTTAATTACACTAACTTAATTACGTACAGTATTTAAATTACTTGCATACAATGATTAAGTACAAATGGGAGCACAGATTAATTTATAGGTATCTATATCTATCTACAATGCACAGGTCAATAGAGATAAAAATAGTTGGAATTATTATAGTAATTCGTCTTCATTTACCATCAGTTGCTTCTTTCCGTCCCCGAGTGTTCATTTTCTTTGCTTTGGTTCGTTGTCGTGAATCTCATGCGACTGTTTCGATCGTTTCTAGGCGGCAAAGCTTTTCCAACTGCCCCTGATGTTGTTGATCACGCTTTGCATATGCATTATGAAGCGCATTTGCAGTAGTTTTCTTTGGATATATCGCATGTAGTCGAAGGTACGTCCATTACTGACACCTTATTAGATTAAGTGCGAATCGCACGCTAATCTAAATCATTGGTGACGGTCATCGAGGATGCGGGACATAATGTAACATGGGGCTTTGTGGTTTTATGTTATGGTTATCAACAATTTACTAATTCATCAATATATTACTAACCTATGTGTAATTTTATGCATATGTATATTAATTTGTGTCTTATCAATATTTCATGACTAATAACGTATTGTGGAGTAATGGGTGTATTTGAGACTAATTCTATTTACTTACTTACATTAAATGTAATCTTCTATATTTCTTACAGTAGGTATTATAATGTAATTTATTACATAACTACATTTAACTTTGAATCTTAGATTTTTCAATCATTATCAATTCAAATTTGAAACATTAAATCACTTCATGGTAATAACGAAACATTATCATTATTAAAATCATCTTATTTCGAATAATAGGTATTATAACTATCAGTCATTATTCCTCTGTGTGGACCAGATTTTGCTTTTAAGTTTTCGATTAACGATTAATTTTCAGTAGCAAATCATATTTTAAGCACTATATAAACATTATCATGTAACTCATTCACAGAATGCCAAGGAGAAATTACTCCAGGGTGTATGGGCAAATAAAGAAGACGGTCACGAAAACCCGTACAGGGAACTCGTTCAGAAGTATGAGGCTCTTCTGGAAGTTCAACTGTCACAGGTCAAGAACATAAGGAAGAACAAGCCAAACTCATTACCTGGCGCACAAACTCAATCCGGGCCTATTTCGCTTCCTGACGAGCTACAAACATCTGGGGACTACAGTCAATTCAGTGTCAAGGATACTGACGAAGAAAGCGGTCACGGTGAAGAGGCACAAAAAGATAATACACAGCAGAAGAAAGCTGAACCCACTTCCCGTAAGAAAATCATTCAAACCCCAGACTTCTCGGAGGCTGAGACCTCCAGCTCTGGATTTTCCGACGAAACGAGCAACAAGGCCACACAAACCGAGCGCGAGAGACCCGGATCATTCCTTTGCACAATCGCCGACGGAGAAGACTACCGTTTTAGCATTTATGACGACGTTAGTCCGATGGACAGTCGTTTCCGCAACAGACCTGAATATCGGGAGCTGTTCAAGGAGATATTTACGATTTTGAAAAAGGCCGCAGAAAATAAAGATGACGGAGAGCAACTACCTCTCCTCGATGACACCACGATCGGGAAGGTTCCTCCTGTGACCCCGGCCAACGAGGAGCCGCCCGGAAACTTCACCGACGACACTCAGAGCGTCCTTTCTTCTGTCATGTCCGAACAATCCATTCCGGTATCAGACATCACCGCTCCAGAGACTCCAACGTTGAAGGAAAAGGAACATCCCATTCCCGAACCGCCCAAGCAATTGGAAAATGAAACAAACAAGGAAAACAAACCGGTCGCAAGTTCCGCTGAAAAGCCTAAAGAAACGGAAACAGAGAAACAGAAGGAGCCAGAAAAGGAAAAAGAGAAGGAGAAAGATAGAGAAAAGGAACGAGTGTTGACGCCGCTGGTTCGTCAGCCTCTGGAATACATCGCGGCGACCAGGAAGAAGTCGAGACATCGCAATCGGAAACACAGCCAAGATCGTCAGGGAGCCGATTCGCCGGTGTTCCCTTCGCCGCCGAAGATCACGTATCAGAAATCCGGGAACAAGAAGGGCCGAAGAGAGTACAGGCCCATAGAGCCGAGTCCGCTCGTGAGATCGTGTGAGGGAGAATGGAACGGGTCCACGTTGCAATTCTACAACAGAAACTTAAATTCTCCGACGCCGAGCGTGAGCGGCAGGACCGGTAAGATCTACCAGGGATGGAATCCCGAGACAGACTCTTGGGACATCAAACAGAGCACCGCATCACAGGAGATTCACAAATTGAGGAAGCTAGAGTTATCCTACGCCGAGGTACTGAGGAACGCCGACAAAACCAAGACTAGGCGCAAGAAGCATCAGTAAATCGTTTTAACCTTCGACCCCACTCGCTAAGAGCAGAGTGATCCAACCGCCATTCGTCTTTGCCAACTGGACATAATTTAGTTAAGATATTTTTGTGATCTGCTAGCGTTACTTTGTAATTCGTACCTAAATTCGAACAGTTATTGATTGCCATACAACAGATAATCAAATTATGTATAACGAATTGATATTATGTAATCTGTGTAACACTGTAAAAGTTAAAATAGTCCACGATACAACATTAGTTTATCATAATATTACAACATATTACCCTCCGATACAGTAACATTACAGTAGGCGTTGTATCTTCAAACAATTGCATTTATAGAGACAGGTACGCGACGGCTTTGAGAGTACTAATCTAGCATTTCAATCGATTCGGTTCGTCAAGGGAGTGTTTACTCTTATTTTATTGCTACTTCAGTCACTATTTTAATTGTATATTATGTATTCGATTATGGAATTTCATTTGTAAATACAATTTTAAGTTAATTTTATATTTTTATTGCCATGGTTTCTGCGAGTACTTCGATTCTTCGTGGAATCGTTTGCTAAAATTATTTAATGAAGACAGAAAGGTTGGAGATATGAAATAAAAATTTGCATTATTATATATCACTTTTTCATTCGTGTGCCTCTCGAAAAACCTTCAAAATCAAAAAACTAAACTGAATAATAATAAAAAAAAAACACTTTTATAGTACATTAATATAATTTATGTTAACTTTTTACATAATAACATTACATAAGCAGTCGATACTATGATTTGTTTTGTTCGGCGAGTTCTCTCTCGACGATGCGGCGGTATTCGTCGAAGCCGCCCTCGATGTTGGTGACGCAGCCGTTGCCGCACACCCAGAACTCCTTACACACCATCCGTAGTAACCTCTCGTCGTGGGAAACTAGTATCACTCCTCCCTAAAAATAAACACTTTACTAGTTTAGTAAAAGATATTTCATAAAACTCGATATAAATTTAATCTGTGCAGAGATTCATATGATAGATAAGAACTTAGTAACAAGATACGTCAGTAAGAACTTAGTAACAAGTTGTAATTTTCCGTCAATACTGATTTATCAGTACAAGAGTCAATTAACTCAACAAGCCGTGTAGATTACTGAAGTCATACATTTTATTGTCTTGGGAACATAACATAAAATAGAATAAAATACGTACATGAATATAATTACAATAAAATTTGTTATTAATTGATCAGTATCTGATAGTATGTCCATTCCTAATCTCGATAGACTTTATCGGCTTAACAAGACGGATGAATGGAATGGAGCCCTAGGTTAACACAAAAATCTCACAAATATTTATTTTTACTAGCACCCATGATTAGGTTGAACTAAGAATAGTATAAATTAATCTCACCGTAAACTTATTAATAGCTTTTCCTAAGGCCTCTATGGTTTCAATGTCCAAGTGGTTGGTAGGTTCGTCCAGCACCAGGAAGTTGGGGTTGCCCATACACATCTGTGCGAACGCCACTCGGGACTTTTGTCCTCCAGAGAGACTTGCTATCGTCTGAAACAAATCGTAAACACTTATTATATTATATGTCATCACAGACCCCTCATTCATTTTGATGAAGCCAATATTACCCCCTGTCTTACGCCTTTAATTGATTTATATTTATGAAAGACATTATAGAAACATTTAATGACAAACAGACACATAAACATGTAATATTATTTACCTGAAGCGCAAGGTCTCCACTAACGCCAAAGCTGCCTAGCTGCCGTCTGTATTCCTCTATACTTTTACCTGCAATCAATTTAAAACAACTTTATTCGTCGTTACCAACATTTAAAGTAATAACACTTAACTATCCAAAGTTAAGTTATTTTTTCATTGTCTTTCCCTCAAATATCTTTCACCATATTTAAATTCCAAATTAGTTATTTATATAGGTGATTAATGATACATTTATACACCTCATTTTTTTGGCTCTACCCCCGTCAATGTACCTAATTTCCATCAGTTATGTATTCAATTATATCCCATCCTCCTATCCCTTTCTCTCACTATCTCTCCTAAAATCTCTTTTAACACAATCCAAGTCTTCTCTCTCTCTCCTAAACTCTCATGTATCATCAGTCAGGTCCAACCATCTCTATTTTTCTCCTACCCCCCTGTCTCCAGTGTACCCACCTGGATACGTCCTCTGCAGCAGCTCGACGGAGTTGAGGTCCATCTGCAGCTGGTCGACGTGGTGCTGCGAGAAGTAGCCGAACTTGAGTCCGCGGTGGACGCTACGCATGCCGACTGTGGGCGACAAGATACCCATTATTATTTTCAATAGCGTCGTCTTCCCCGCGCCGTTGTCGCCCACCTAGAAATTGATAAAAAAAAATATTATAAACTAGCAAGTTATAATACAAAACCAAAAATCCGACTGTTGAAAGGGGGAGGAAGGGGGAATTGAAAAAAAAGTAGCCTCTGTCACTTACAAGGGCGACAAATCCAAAACACCCTATAAGATGAAATACATCAAGCTGTATATCGTGCCATAGAAATGGACATACATTTATATAAGCTCGAAATATATTCTCCTTTTCCACAATCGGCTAAAAATGACTTCTTATTCTTAACAATACATTAGCATTAGTAAGACAATTGAAAATCCAAATCACCGTCATGATAAACAATTTTGTAGATCAAGCAATAATTACAACGCATTAATTAGGCCCCGCTTACTATTTATATCCGTAATAGCATTCATAACTCAAACACAGCCACAGCGCCATTGTCAACATTTTCTCAAGGCGTGACGTCACCATATTGAACGTTCCGAGTAATAAACTTGCATTGGTTCCAATTCAATGCAAGCACACTTAGGTCGTCAAACACTCCATTCGAGATATTATGAATTACGACGCACTTTGACGATAAATAGTTTGCTTATCAACAAGCTGTTAGTGCTATTAATACAAATTTTATTTTCTATTTCATTTATTCATTATACATAATATTTTTATACTCAACAGTATAAAAACATGAAAGGCATGAAAACAAAGTTTTTCTTTTTCCATTTAAGTCGTACCTTTTGTCAGCTACAAATGACATTGCAGGGACAGGATAAAGGCAAGGATTGCAAAGCCTAGTATCTTTTATAAAAAACTACTTTGTCAAAAGTAAATTATTAAATAAAAACATAAAAAATATTTCTTCCGTAACAGATTCGTCAATGTTTAGTTTGCGCCTTTCGTTGCGCATACCCATAATGATAAGGAACTCTATAACATGCATGCATATGACGTTAGATTTCCAATATAAACTGTAGCATGACTTTTATTTCTTTACAAAATCGTAAAGCAAAATTAAAGAGAGTAGTAATTAAATAGAAAAACAACCAATCGATTGCTGAAAATGCCTAAAAATACAAAGCCAATCTCACTCTTACAATGGAGACAAATACACGTCACGTGTTAAAGTCTTTCGAGCCTTTTAAGCAGTAGTGCATGCCAAAGAAATTGATCAACAATCATACATACATAATTATAAACAACGACTATATTAAAAAAGAGGTAAAATTAAAAATACAGTTTATTTATACTTACAATGCATATCCTAGATTCGAGAGTGGCGCCGAGGTTCACATTGCTAAATATGACTTTCCCCTTGGTGTAGTAAAAACTAACTTCATTGATCTGTAATATGGGCGGCGATAGCGGCTCCGTGTCGGGGAACCTTAACACCACCTCCAGTTCCTTCTCCACCGGTTTTAATTCAGGCCTATGGATAACGAAAACATGTGTATACTGAAACCGAAATATTAAATGTATTCGACTACATTTAACGACATTTTACATAATTTTACGGTATTGAAATGCCAAAGATTTTTCTTTGTTAAACTCTATGGTATAAGCAATGAAAATTGAAGGT
>LGAG01000294.1:2422440-2444882 GCA_001278395.1 Lerema accius | reverse complement strand
AATCTGTGATCTGACCATAAACTAACAAAAGACAGCTGTCACTGACACAATCTTATGTGTCAAAACTTCAAAAGCCAATTTTACATTGTTTGTTTAATTCTGTGTATTATTGTACTGGCTAAGTTTGTTGTGGTATTGGGTGAATATATCAAATATTTGTTAACATAAACCTATGCTATTGGTCTAGAACATGAATAAACATTGAAGTCTATTCGAAATGGATGAAAATATTGATAATAATGTTGCCGTGTTAGCAATCCTCGATAATCAATGTAAGACTTATATGTATTAGAAACGACAAGAACACTAATAATTTCACTTTCTTATTCAGTATTTTTCTCTAATTCACTTATTGATTCTACTACCTTGCTTTCGTTTTCACAGCATGTGGTGCAACCTTAGAATCTCAGTATAAACAAAGTCTTAATATTGTTGATTTTGATCACACTCATCAATTGAACCAAGAAGAAATTGTTACAGAACCTAATAAACAAAGTAAGTTTTATTCACATTTATAAAACTAGTTTGAATATCATAAGAAAATAAAGTTAAAAAATCTTCATAATTATGTAAACATTTCTAGATATAATATGGACAAAAAATGCAACATTGATGTTATTGAATTTGTATGAAACTAAACTGCACATGATTGAGAATCCAAAGAAGAAATCAAAAATGTGGACATCAATTGCAGAAGAATTAAAATCATTGCATATTGAGGTAAATATTAGTCAATTGTTTGTATTGGTAACCTTAAAACTTATAATAAGTCCTACTTATTTAAATAATTATTATGTTCTCTGGTTTTAATTAAATCATTTCTTATGTACAGGTCACACCAGATCAGGTCCGATGGAAAATAAATGCTCTTACAAAGAAATACAAAGATTGCATTGATAGTGGTCAAGGACCAATGGCTTTTAAATATTTTAATGAAATGCATCAGATCCTTGGAAGGTATAATGAAGACAATGGTACATACAGATTAGCATCAGGAATTATGCAAGGACAGGATGCAGATGATCAAAATGCATTGAGAAAAAGAAATCTTTCATTTAAAACTGCTACACCCTTTAGAAAATTAAGGGCAGAGAGGAAGGCAAAAGTAGAATTAGATAAACAATGGATAGAATACTTGAAAAGGCAAGAAGCACAAAGACAAATTAGAGATGAAAGGAGCGAAAGAAGTATTAGATTAAAAGAAGAAGAATTACAATTAAGAAAAAAAGAACTGGAAATCAAACAGTCTATAGCTTTAAGAAGATTGCAACTGAAAGAGAAAAAACAAGAAGAAATCTTAAAAATTGAAAGAGAAAAATGTGCTTTACTAAGGAAGCTTGTTGCTAGTCACAGTAATCACCAATTAGATCATTGACTTATGGACTTAACATTTTACTGTACATATTTTATGCCGATCATATCTACTTTTTAAATAAGTGGTACAAGGACTTCACAAATATAGTTTCATGACATGATGGTTACTTTTCTGTGCATAAATTGGTTGCCACAGAAAATGAAGGGTTTATGACAAATGGGAGATATCAAGACAAGGGTTATTCACAAAAATGTGGTAATTTTTTTAAACAAATATATTTTATTTACAGTATTATTATAATAATACATTATTATCATGGGGCCTGCAATAAAATTATATAGTACACATTCTTATTATACAACAGATATAAATTGATGAAACTATCTGCCTTTGCTCAATCTAAAAGAAAAGTACCTTGTTTTTGGAGTTATAGTTTAAATCTTTACCTAATGAATAATTATGTTGCTATACAGAAAGTTGACAAGGTACTGTTAGGAATTTCGGTAAAGATAATTATAGAAAATTGAGCATCCAGGATGGATATTATTCTAACCTGTACATTAAAAGTAAATATAAGTCATACATTTATACAATATAAATTCAACTTAAGGTCAATTTCAGGTTTTGTATCTTGAAAACCAAGTGCACAAGTGCTCCTTAATCTAAATTTACTTACGCTATCAATTGTTCATGGTCATCTAAATGGTCATTTTCAATTACACAATAGTTATGTAAAATACATGCTGCTACAATTGTGTCTGTGATAAAAGCTATGTTTCTATAAACTGTAAATTGTTTTACTCTTCTAAACCTCCCCTTCAAAAGATTGAAGGCCTTATCACTTAATTTTCTTGTTGTGGCATGTAGAGTATTAAAATGTCTCTGTTGAATTGTTAACCTCTTGTTTTCTCTGAAAGGAGGATATAACCATGGCAAGGATGGATATCCAGAATGGCCTATTAAAAAAGTGTTGTAAGGAAACAGAGCATTCTGATTTTGTGATGCAGTATTGTATAGTGGAGATTTTCTTAACACTCGAGCACAGTTTGAAGACCCAGGTTCACCGCAATAGATATTAGTGAACCTTAAATTAGAATCAATGGTTGATTGGAGTATTATTGAGAAGTATCCTTTAGAATTAGCATACTCTCTAGCATTTTTAGGTTTCTCAATTTTTATATGCATACAGTCTATAATACCCAACATGTTTGATATTCCAGTTTTCGACTGAAAACCGTCACATACACTTCTGATATTATCATAACTCTGTGGCCACTTTATAGCAACATCTAACTTAGTTAAAATCCAAGCAACAACTCTTCGGATAACACGAAATGTTGATGATATAGATATATCAAATCTTGTTGCTATTGGTATTAAAGGTTCTGTATTTGCAATGAAAGATAGAAATATATAAAAACATAATCTAGGCTGCAAAGGTTTTACTCCAAACTTATGGGATGCTATGAAACCAGACTTTTCAAGATCATCTGAAATTATACCAATTTTATTAATTAATATAACAATCTCCACAATAACCAGTAAGTAACATAGATATTATAAATCCCAATATACCAAAAACTTGATTTCGTGCGACAAATTTAGTTGTAACTTTTGCTAAATTTTACGAAATACCTACCAATAAGTTGATTAGCGGTTTTGCGAGACAGACGAAAACGATTCTTAAATTCTGCTTCGGACCAAGATTCAACAATATAAAAGTAATCATCGATTCGTTTCCTTCTTAACCGAAGTAAATATTGCATGAGAGGAAAAAATAAACGATCTTCTTCATCGTCATGTGATGATTCTGATTCTATGGCTGAAATATTGCTCCATACACTTGAATCACTATCATCGCTACTACTAGGTATAGTGTGTGCCAACCATTCTATAATATTGAGATCGGTAGCCATATTATTAATTTAGTTTTACTTAATTTAACATAAGGTCAACAATAAAAACTGTTTTTATTATGACTTTTTGAGTGATAAAACAAACAACTTTACTAATGAATGTCATTGTCAGTATTGATTGTCTGTCAGTTATAGCTCACATTTAACAGATAAGATATCAAAATGGGTGTGGTTAGACTGTCAGTGTCAATACAATATGTCAAATATGGATGGAACTCATAGTTATATAGTCTTTGGATGGATGGAACATGGAAGGAATAACGAATTTTCTATCGATGTTAGCATTGATGGGCTTTTTCGTTTAATTTTGACATCGAAGCTATGACTTATGACTATTTGATCCGATGCATAGATAAGAGTATACTAACGATCCGATGCCGGCATCATTAAAAAAATAATACTAAAATTAAAGTACTTATAGGAATAAAAAACAGTTACTTATTATTACTAGACTTTATTGTTAACAAACAAAGTTTGAATTTATATTAAGAAATACCAATATTTCTAATTTGGAACTGGAAAGGAGAGTTCTTCGTTCATTCAAAATATATCCGGCTTTGGAGAATATCCGCTCGCATGGCACCGTCGTAACTTTGTTGTTTGTTGAGGCGGGGCTCTCCCCTATGTAACGCATCATAATAACGTTCTACAAGACAAGACCCTCAACCAAATTACATTACGTAATACGTGAACAATCCTATGTTTAAGTAAAACGAGAGTTAACGAGACTTCTTCCCTAATTTCTTAGCAGTTTAATTGTGATAACAATAGTTTTACTTCTTTTACAAAATCTATGTAAAACATTGGATAATTGGATATCTATTTTAGTCTTTCAACAAATTATTTATTGAGATATTTTTTTTAATTTTTTATTTTAGTATAAATAATATAGTTATTTTTATTTAAAAGAACTGTCCTTGATCAAATACATAAATGAAAATAAAAAAATTAATAAAACTAACTCACTTTTATTTTATTAGTTTACAAAGCAACAATCATGAAAGAATCTATGCATAAGTTATTATAATAGAATAAAGTTAATTTTAGTCAGTCTGCAAGCCTTAAACGCAATAAATTATAAGCTTAAAATTAAAATGATACTGTTATACAATTTTTAGCCATATAATTAACATTCCATTGCTCTCATACAAAATGACTAAGATAATTTATTTATCGCCTTTAGCACCAATAACTTCTTCATATTTCTTTTTCCAGTTTTTGGCTTCTTCTTCCATCTCTTTTGTTCTACATTTTTGTTCTTCAAGTAAACTTTCCACCACTTCTAGCTTACATTTGATGTCATCATCGCTAAGTGCTTCCTGAGCCCTGAGGTTATGAGCAAGTACAGTAGATTTTGCTTGTCGCACAGTCTCCTCAGCTTTCTTGATTATTTCCTGAGCTTTGACCTCAAGCTCATACTGAATCAAGATCATTGTTATAAGTCTCTTGATAACAAAAGCCAGAAATATGGCAAAGCTTGTAATATAGAAATTTCTTTGAGCTCTAAACAACTTAACGCTGGCTTTCATTTCACCTGCTAGGTGGAGGTTTGAGTCGCTTGGGTGAGAGTATTTTCTCATCTCCCTTATAGCGTCAAAGAAGAACAAAGTCAGAACCATAAGAAATGCATAGAAGTACCATCCAACTCGGTTGTGAAACATGTCAAAAAGGCGCGACTTTAAAAACAGGTGCCATCGCCGAGGGCTAAATATAGGCAGAATTAAGATGATCACCACAACTATTTCGAAGTAGAGATATCCAGCAATCAGCGTCCATTGTAAAGACATTTTTCACAGTTTAGCTAATGTAATATGCCTTTGTACTCGTATGTTCCAATTTAATAAACTGCAACTACAGCCGGTTCTTTTTGGAACGAATAAGCACTTTTTGCAATAACATTGACATTTGAAACTGGTTTCACCATTTATTGTTCATACTATATTAATATTGTGCAAACAGATATTGGTTGGTATGGTACAACTGCTCAAAAATTAGTCAGTACGTGGAAGGATGACTTTGGTTGTTAAATAGATATCAGCAGTAATCAGCACTTGATTTATGTAGTCATCCACTGCAAAATAAACTAAAATAATGCACAAAGTCACAAACTAGGTATTTAAAAAAAAATACCGTCCAACATTTATAAACATGTCAAGATTGTCAAGTTTCAGCACAGTTTCAGTATTATAAAAGTACTCTGTGTTGTCAAGCAAGACCTCCAACCATAGAGTAATAATATACAATAGCCTCAAACCTGCCTCAAACCGTAACCATAGACATAGATCTGTAACACTATCATCTAAATAGCGCACACTTATCACGAGTCTGTGCCAGAAAAAAGTGTTTACTCTGTTTTTACATAGACGACATAGAGTCAATCAAGAAGAAGTGTCAATTAATTTTCTCTATATAATGGTACCGTAAACAAAAACAAAACAAAAAAAAGCGAAATTAATAACAGGCCAGGCAAACACTGTCTAATCTACCAAACTAAAACAAAATAGTCGTTATTAATAAAAATTAAATAATAATTAATTGACGAAAATGCTATATATAATGATACTTTAAGTGATGGTATTAATTATATTCATTTGTAGTTTGAAGAATTTATTTAGAATTATATATTTTTTAACCAGATGATAATCAATTAACATGAAAATTGCATAAAGTGTTCTTAATTTTTAGATCACCTGTCTGACGCTATAATAAACGAAGATATGCCAAAATCCAGGGACGTTCGGGAGAAACTGTTAAATGAAAACATGGAAAAAAACAGTATGTAAACAATTTTGTACAACGAAATTAATTTTAATGTGATGATTATGTATATTTCGTATATTATTTATAGGTGCTGTATGGAATGCAGATTCTGTGTGTACTTTACTAAGGTTGTATGAAAGCAATCTTGTTATGCTTAAGACACCCAAGAAGAAAACAAGAATATGGATAGCCATTTCAAATAATCTAAAAGATTATGACATGCAAATGACTCCTGATCAGGTGAGATGGAAAATTAATGCTTTAACAAAAAAATACAAACAGTGTATTAATGATGGACAATTAAACAGGTTCAAGTATTTTAAAGATTTACACAATATATATGCCCAATATAACTTAAACTGTTATGCAACATCTGAATTAATTAATAAGAAAAAAAATATAGAAGAAGACTCAAGCCTTCCTGTAGATTATGGAATTGAACCTGTAAACAAAGCAGTTATAAAATTAAGGAAAAATAGATTAGCTAACAAAATTGAATCTGATAGATGCCAAAGTAAGGTCCAACTAGAAAAGCAGTGGCTTGAATATCTCAATAACCAGGAGAAGCAAGAATTGCTAATAGATGACCTAAAAGAAAAGAATTTTCAATTACAGCAAGAAAAGTTAGAGTTACGAAAAAGAGAATTAGAAACAAGGGAAACAATAGAATTAAGAAAGATACAATTGATTGAGCAAGAACAGAATGAAGTTCTTAAACTTGAGAGAGAAAAATGTGAAATACTCAGGCAAATGCTTACATAGAAAATGTTTTCACTATTAAATTAACTATGTTGTATTTGTTTCATGGTTTCAGACACTGATATAAATATATTTTTTTAATAATTCTTATAATCATTGTTAACTGTGTCTCATACGAGTGTGGCATAAGTAAAACAAGTACTAAAAATACAAGGTTTCCTTTATTTTCATATTATTTACGTCCAGGAACTTGGCACCACACATTTTGGAGTTACAACAATTTTGAGGTTTGTTCTACATTGTTCCAAAACGATTTAGGGCTGAGACTTTTTAGTATATTCATAGTAGTCTTTGCTGAGACTGGAACTCAGAGAAAATGCCAAAAAACACTTTTTTGAGCTGGCACCACAATTTGAAGGTTGTTCTAAGATTTTCACGAAAAAAGTGATGAAATTCAAATTGAAATCATTGGCGGAAAACTTAGCGTGGGATAGGAAATGTATTTAAAGTCTATTAAAACATTTCGAGCATTCGTTGGTGAAAATTACGTAATTCTTATTTATTTAGTTATTATAGTAGATGTCTGATCAAGTTAGGTAACAGTTATCTAATAGATGACACTGATCAAGTTAGGTAACAGTTATCTAATAGATGACACTGATCAGGTTAGGTAACAGTTATCTAATAGATGACACTGGTCAAGTTAGGTAACAATACAATTGTCTATAGATGACACTGATCAAGTTAGGTAACAGTTATCTAATAGATGACACTGGTCAAGTTAGGTAACAGTGATCTAATAGATGACACTGGTCAAGTTAGGTAACAATTGTCTATAGATGACACTGATCAAGTTAGGTAACAGTTATCAAATAGATGACACTGATCAAGTAAGGTAACAGTTATCTAATAGATAACACTGATCAAGTTAGATTAACATAATATTTTTTTGGAAATGTACTAATAATGGTGAGGGAGTAAACCCTGTGGAAAAGAGCCCAATTCACGTATATCCACACCTTAGCAATGTAGTTACGAAAATATAAAATCATTACTGCGTTTAAGATTTTTATAAACGTATTTTTTCACAGACATATAAATAACAAGTTATTATTATTGTTATTGTATTACTTGTAATTTATATGTCTGTGTATTTTGTACTATTTGATATACTGTGGCTTTTTTTTATACTCTGTAGGTGTGTAATTTTTATTTTTATTCGGTCTGTGGTTTCTGGTCTGCTTGACAGTCCAGTGGTGCCAACATTATATCCCGCCGCAACGCAAAATTGTAATACTTTTTTAGAACTAAATCGTTTGTATTCATTGTATTTTAATTAAAATTATGACGGATTTAATATATAAAAGATATGAGAAATCTTTGGGTTTACTTACAACAAGATTTGTTTCACTTTTGCAAAAAGCAAAGGACGGAGTTCTCGATTTGAAAATAGTGAGTATGCTGTGCTTGCACTTGGTATTGTCAATTTACGCACGAAAAACATTTATTTTGAAATTTTATTGAGAGTATATAAAATGAAGTAAATAAGGTCTTGCAGACTTCAGACTTATTGGCGGTGCGACAGAAGCGAAGAATTTATGATATCACTAATGTATTGGAAGGCATTGGGTTGATCGAAAAAAAGAGCAAAAACAGTATACAATGGAAGTGAGTAAACAACATTATAATGTTTTTTATTCATTCTTATTACTTTTAATGTCTTATGATTTGTTATTTAATTATCTTCAGGGGTGCTGGTCCTGACTGCAATACAACAGCAATAGGAGAAAGAGTGACTCTACTAAGAAGACAAATAGGAAGATTGGATGAGCATGAAAGATTGCTTGATAAGTATGTTAACATTTCAATATTATAACACCGTAAGGCTGTTCTCAAACCTATCAGAGAAGCTGCAATAATTCTGTATCTTCCATAATGTGAATATATTTTATTAGGATAATATTTACTTCATAAGATTGCCCCCAATTGTTAGAATAATAGTTGTTAGAATAATAGCTTTACATATTGCTTAGTTAACCGGGCAATACTTTCTTGTAACTTATACCCTGTTTTTTTTCACTGCGGACTAAATTGACACATGCAAATGTCAATTTTCAAAATAATGTTACCAGCTTTTTAGTAATAGTGTTGTATTACGATACCGGTTTTATGAATCGTAACTTTTTACGGTTACCACTTAATTTTATTATTGTTTGACAATATACGAATCTTTTAAAAATAATGGTAGATATGAAGATATTAGATAAAAAAATATATATTAATTAATTTTAATTACTTATTACACTAAGTAAACATGACAATTATATAAATTTGATGTTGAATAATAAGCAATAACAAGTTTTTAACAGCAACTACACTCTAATTGGTCGATGGACTGTAGCCAATGCCATAAATATTGCAAAGACACATTTTTGTAATTATTACTGAAAATCGGTAGAAGATCGAAGTTACGGTAGTGGCACATGACTATTAATGTTTCATAAAAAACTAGCAACACAGCTAATGTCAATTTAGTCCGCAGTGAAAAAAAACAGGGTATAGTTACTTATATGAATTTGCTTTCAAATATTTATTTATGAAAGTAGCACACAAACAAGCATTTGAGCCACAAAATAGTAGTGTAAAGTGATGCTAAAACTGATACATTGCCACCCAAAATGAGTTTTGGTTGGCTCTCTTGCTCCAGCCAGCCAGAACACAATGGATGCTAATAAAACTCTCTAACTTAAGTATAATGGAAAATATGTTTGAAATATTTTTTTCTAGACAAATGCATTGGATTGAACAGAGTATAAGAAACATTCTTGATGATGCAGAGAGTGGTGCGTTAACATATGTCACACAGTCAGATATAAAACAGTGTTTTGATGATGATCAACAAGTTCTAGTTTTGGAAGCACCCTTAGGAGCTGAGCTGTCAGTTGGAACAATTCCTAACAAGGTAACTATAAACTTGAAACTAGTTTCAAAAAGGTTTAAAATTGATTGTTGAATATTATTAATACTAAACCCGGTAGTAAGAGTCCTGCAGTCAGTTAGAATTTATTTTATTGTTATTGGGTATTTAAAACATTGTCACTTACTGGAAAAAAACTTTTCAACTAAGTGGCTCATATTATACTTTTGTTGTTCCAGGACCAGGAACCAAATTTTCTTTTACATGTCAAATCAAATGAAGCAATGGGAGTATTACTTCTTTGTGATGCAGAAAAAGAAAATGTAAGATTGCATTAAATTTACTTAACATTACCTACATTTACTGAAAGGGATAAAAGGAATTAACAAACTGTCTTATTGTAGAATCTTCATTTTGATAAACATTTCTTTATTACTTTGCTATTAACTCATGTCTGACCATTTTCAGATGGAAAGTTTAGAAGATGATGAATTAAATATGGAAGTAGATAGTATTACTAAAATAGATGAAGACAGCCCCATGAATTCAAGTAAGAGTTTTACTTATAATTTAATCCCAGTTTTCATAATTTTATTCTATACATGAGTAAAACCTTTATTTTAATATTTATTGATTTGTTACAGATTTAGACTACTTATTGAGATTGAGTCCTCCAATAACAATAAACGATTTCTCATTTTCTTTACGTGGATCAGAAGGCCTATGTGATCTCTTTGATATTCCCTGTTAAGTTGTTACTCAAGTAATTTTAAGAAACATTGATTATTCCCTTTTCTATGTGTACTTTGAAAGACACACTTTTTACATTTGTGATCATGTTGGACTTTGTTAATGTAAATAAAGAAATCGTGTAAATAAAATAGGACGTTATTTTACGTTATTGATAATGGATAAGATTATATTATGGAATAAAACAAATCTTTGCTAAAAAAACAATTTTATTTCTTGGCCGTGGGTTTTGAAACAAATCTGTCGAGAACACCAAATGATTTCTTTGGTGTGTTTTGTTGTTGAGGTTCATTCACTAATTTCTTTGCTTCTTTTGCTTTCTCAATAAATTCCTGCAATGAGTAAATAGTATTAGTTATTTTAATATTGCAAAGTGTACTTAGTTCTATTTATTTTATTTACTCTAATATCTTATAGTACTGGCACAAAACAGTATTATATTGTATCACTTCCAAAAGTTTTAAATAACAATATAACAAGTGCACGATTTTATTACCTTTCTGGCAGCATCCTTTATGATTTTCTTCCTGGCAATACGAGTTTTACCCTTGTTTTTACGTCTTGGAGTCATGTTCACTTTCTTGGGTTTCAAATACTGTAAATAAGTCAAATAATAATTAGGGTCTTTTGACTATGTCCCATATGCATAATAAACATAAAAACCCTATGTAAAAAGCTGATAAGTAAAGGAAAAACCGCAAAAAACTTACCAAGAGATTTTTCTTGGCATCAAGTTTTTCTTTCATTGAAGGCACATCAACTTCAGTAATTTCAAATGGATTAAGTGTGATGAGCTCAGCAGGAATCTTTTCAAGAAGTGCCTTAACTTCTGCTTCTTTCCTTTGCTTCTTAGTTTGGAATGGATTGCTCTCCAGAGCATCAAAGTTTGGTTCACCACTGCCTTTAGATTGTAATTAAAGTTTAATATTTATAAATATAATATTATTAAGCATTAACAGTTTAAATAACTATTTAAAATTGAAGCCATAAGACCCTTGATTATTTGATTACATTTAGCCAAGTACAGATTGGCAATAACTAAATAATTAGTCATTATTATAAGGATGATAAATATTAAATTAATTCATTAGGAATTTTAATAAATATTTAGTAAATAAATAATGAAATATATGGTTACCTGGTACAATAATACTAGTAAATCCATTGCTAGTGCCAATGCCCAGAACATCTTCATATGGGCAGAACTTGAAGTTATTTATTGATTTTGACATTCTATGCCTCAAATATGGCCTTTCAGCAGTTTGAGAGCAACAGTTACTAAAATAAATTTAATAAAATAATTGTGTTACTCATAAAAAATATATTATACAAAAAGGAGCAGAGATGTCACAAGTGCGCTCGACCTGAAGATATGAAAACGCCCTAATAAACCCGTTTTTCAAGACTACAAATATAATGATGTATATCATAGTCACTCATGCAATGTACCATGGAACACCTTTAGTTTAAAATATCATTGATCATTAAAATTAAAGTAATCGTGTATAATATATAATTATGACTTACTTATATATTTCTACAACTTCACCAAGTCCAACCGCCAGCATATCTCTTTGAGAGAATTCTAAATGCACAGGTGCACTCCGCAGTCTGTAATGCTGTACGGGACCATCCAGATTCCTTATATCCCATATCTTCATACTCCTGTCAACTCCTGATGTTGCCATGTACCTTTGTATATAAAATATAAGGTTGTATAATATATAATGTGTATATAATATTTTCACAGTATTGATAATTTAACTGAATATGAATTCATGATTTTTGTTTAAATAATTTGAACTTTTCAAACTATACAAATATGTATTGTATTATCTAATAAGTATAAGAAGTTTTTTGATTACAATCTTTGTAATAAAAATTAGACAAATTTTCAGTTTAACTAGATCTGAATTAAACAAAGAAATGATTGAATAAGTACTTAGTTTGTAGACCATAACTAAATAGATCAGCTTATGTTATATTTTGTACTTTACAGGTGTTAAATTCAATGATTGTAAAATACACATACATTCCTCTATTATCAACAGCAACTGCAGTCAATGGTGTCTTATGGCAGAGTATTTTTGCCAATGGTGTCTTAACACTTGGCGCCCATAGTGAAACTACTCCTTTAGAGTTCCCTAAACATAATGTAGCATTGTATGGGTTCTGTGCCATAACAGTTGTTCTGCCAAGATGATTGTTGTAATGCCCCACGATTTCACCAATTGATATATCTAACCAACTCATGAAACCATATTCATTCTGAAATAAAAATTTAAAAATAAATTAATTGTTTAAAGTATATTGCTAAAAAATTTCAAATGGAATGATACAAAGTAATGCTTATGCAAAACAAAGTTCATTTTAATATGCCTATCGTAAAATGTAAAATAATATTGCAAAATTAGCAGAAATACAAAATAATTACCACAGCTGCTAATAAAAAGTGATATGGCAAGAATTCCATTCTCAAGATCTTGTCCATTTTTTTGACACAATGTATTTCTGTGCCAGTGTTGTCATAGATATACAGCCATTCCTTTTGAGCTGCAGCCATCATGGTCTCCACATGCAACCAACTAATATAAGTTTAAATAAAGTACATATAATATTATGTAAATAGAGCCAGTAAGACTGAATGGTTAAGCTTCTAAATTGTATACATACTGACTTGAATGGAAAAATGAATTAAAGATTGGTTTATTAGAAGGAAAAATTGAGATTTCCCTTAGGAAAACCCATTCTTTAGGTATATAAAAATACTCAATCACATTAATTTAATACCAACAAGAAAACTAATAAATAAATAAAATTTTAGTACCTTATGTCATGTATGGATTCCATAACATTAATTTCACAGTGTAACTTCTTTGTAACCCAGTCAAAAGCAGCCAAATGTCCCTTCTTGCTTCCCAGTAACAAGTGCCTGCCATTGCGGGAGTATTTTGCTCGATATGGGCCAAAATCCAAGTTTAACTCAAATATTTTAGTTGCAGCTGTAATGTCTACATTTTCAGCTATGAACTGTTGTGATACTCCTGTTGTTTTTTCATCTTTATCCACTTCCACATAACTGTGGATGATAAAAATTTAACTATAAAATAAACCCGCTTTATTTTGCAGGTGCACTCAAATGAGACTCCAAAATCCAACACAACCAGAGAACACACATTTATCACATAAATATTTATTTGGCAAAGACTCTTGAGCAAATATGAGCTCTTGAGCAAATTTATGTTTCCCTTCTAGACAAAATACAAATAAATTTAATGTAGAAGCCATAATATAGAAGCAATAGTAGCATACCCCTGATCTTCTGTGAGTAAAATCTCAGCTCTAGCAGCCTGTTCTTGAGCATAGTTAAATTTCCGCTCTTTCCTCTTAAGTTTCTCTGCATACAATGGATGTCTTACTCCCTTTCCCTCTACACCTTCACCCCTTGAATGCTGCTCTAATTTCTTAGGATCCAATGGAGCTTTCCCAGGAAATTTCTTTTTCTCTTTTTTAAAAGACTTTTTAGCTCTGTCAGCATTCTAAAACAAAAATTCAATTATTATCAATGAACGAAATTATTTCTTGGTAAAAACTATAAGATAGTGGTGTTGGTGTTTGAAGAAATAACCTTACCTTATATTTTTGAGATTTTATTAACCTAGGTGTGATTTTTACATTATAGACCTTAACCTCATCATTTTTCTTTTTGTCCTTATTCTGCGCGTCTTCCTGGGCATCTTCAGGTTTTACGTCAAAATATCTGGCCTAGAACAGCATAGAAATAAGAAATGATTAAATGTTATTCTTCAGCTCTGACCAAAAAGAATAAGCAATAATAAAATGAGAAATATTGGCTGCTTAGGAAGATAGTTTATTCACCCCTTTTTGAAGCTTCATGATGGTTATAATTAATTTATTATAACAAAATTATGTTGTATTTAATTAATAATCGCACATGTTCATTGTTCACAAACAACCGCTCGCACTCGTAGGCAGGCACAGACATCAGACATCGCACGGACAATGACAGTGACATTGACAACTGTAACAATTGACAAGTGACAATACAATATTGACAACATGAAACTCAAACTGACAGTAGAAATTGCGTTGACATTGATGACCATAGAGCACCATATTTTTCTATTCGGACAGTATCACATTATATAAATCTATGGTTGTCATTGGCTGAGCGTTCATGCGCCGACGCCATACAAGAAAAAAAAAAATCTATGGTCACAACTGTCACTTTCATTCCCTGAAAAAGCCTCCTCCTACACTGTCATGCTTTCCTGGTAGGTGGTGGACTAAGTAGAGTGATCAAGCGAAGCAAACCGAAGTTCACTGGGTCTAACTAGTCTATGAAATATGGAATTAAAAAAATATACTTATCTCATTTTTCTGAAAAAGCCTCCTCCTACACTGTCATGCTTTCCTGGTAGGTGGTGGACTAGAAGTACCAGAGATCATCAAAAATATACGTAGAGTGATCAAGCGAAGGTAACCGAAGTTCACTGTGTCTACTAGTCTATGAAATATGGAATTAAATAAAAAAATATATTTATCTCATTTTTCTGAAAAAGCCTCCTCCTACACTGTCATGCTTTCCTGGTAGGTGGTAGATTATATACAGTAGAGTGATCAAGCGAAGCAAACTGAAGTTCACTGGGTCTACTATTTTTCTGAAAAAGCCTCCTACACTGTCATGCTTTCCTGGTAGGTGGTGGACTAGAAGTACCAAGGGATCATCAAAAATATACAGTAGAGTGATCAAGCGAAGCAAACTGAAGTTCACTGGGTCTACTAGTCTATGAAATATGGAATTTAAAAAATTTACTTATCTCATTTTTCTGAAAAAGCCTCCTCCTACACTGTCATGCTTTCCTGGTAGGTGGTGGACTAGAAGTACCAAGGTATCATCAAAAATATACAGGAGAGTGATCAAGCGAAGCAAACCGAAGTTCACTAGGTCTACAAGTCTATTAATAAAATTCAAAGAAAGGAAAGGTTGAATAAGAGCGATAATATCTGTATTTATTATTTTTATTCTCTTTAACAACACATACTCAATATATTACAGAAACGTATATGACAATCAGAGTAGTAACATATTAATAAGTTTAGTATTTAGATGCGAATACAATATACCAATTCGAGGTGGTTCGTGAGAAATCTTGTAGTCATATTTCATATACCTACGATTTAACGAAACATCTGTAGTGGTCTTCTACGATTTAAAAAATGATAGGGTAATTGCACATATTGAGTACACCAAGCGCGTAAATAAATAGTTTGCAAAACAACATTAATCTGAGACGATTAAGCTATCACATCTCAAAAAGGTAACAATAAATAAGTTTAACACGTAACATAATCACAGCGAGTGAACATTGGCTAACAAACAAAATAATAATTCATTTATCCCTAAAATTGGTTATCAATTAATGACTGAATCATTTAACTTACTTGATCTAATGAGATCACATTATTCTCTAGTATAAATAAAAACGTCCTTGCGACGTGACAACTATATTCACAAATTTATTTACAAAGTGACTAGATAGTCCTCTAAAGAGTTCATTAATTTCGTTCGTTAATATTTATTACGATAAGTCTTAACACATCAGCGGCCGGGAGCTGCTTTGACTGAAGCATTTGGCACATTCCCTGAATTAGAACTTAAAGACTGATTAACATATTTATCATCTTAATCATTAATTTAATCTTTGCGCGGTACATTGAATTTGTAATTTTACTAAGTGACCCAGACCGAGAGCCTGATAAATTTATAGTGATAATTTTTATTTATTCGTTATACCGAAGAGTAGGTACAATATTTACAAATCCAAATAAGTTTGGTAGAATCCCTGGAGCTAAAAAGCTTACGGACAATAAAATTGTATAAACTTTTCCTAACAATAACTTACGTTATTATAGCATTACATGAGTAACAGTGTTTAAAATTCATTTAAATTAAGTCCATCTTACTGATTAAATCGATCGATCGTAGTGTTAACGTGATGCCATTAAAAAGTCACACATCGTATACAACGGTTTACAAAACAGACATCGTTATCTAAGTAGAACACATACGTTTGAGAGGTACACTGTACACACTTTTATTTAAAAGTTTTAAAACGATCTTTGCTATTAGCAGTCTTCGGTGTATCTTTGGTTTGCGTTCGCCACACTACACACAGTCACTAACGTTAGCCGTAGTTCGGATAAGCTCCGCCGATCGCCGGAACGGTTGGTTCACTGTCGTTCGGTATCGGCGGCGCTCGGCGAGCCTTAAATGGGCGTCGGAAGTACTGTGAAGTCCTGAAGCGCGTTTTTCACCGTTTCGTAGATCGGGCGGTTTTCATCTGAGCAGTAGCCGTCGGGGGAACAGAGACTCTGGAGCTTCGTTAGGTAGGAGTCGAAGTTGTCGTGCGCTGGTTTTTCGCCAGTCACTGGTGGGGGCGGAGCCGTAGGCGTCCCACTGGCCGTGGTCACCGGCGCCGTGCCACCACCCGGAAGTCGAACGTGCTCCAATAACGTGATCACGTTATTCCGAAGACTCTCGTAGTAACCCGTAATGTTGTTATTGCGCTGAGATATCAGCTGAGTCTCCTGCAATGGATGTTTAATGGTTAATATCATTATCTCGTTGACAAACATTTCAGGGTTACGTGTTAAGATAAGACATATTTTGGACATTCGTCATTTCACTACGACAGCGTACCGTATTTGAATAATTAGAGTGCTACTGTGTCAAATAGTAATTTAACGGTACTCACAAATGCAAATGATGTGTTAGTAGCACTCAAAGTTGGATGTTTGTAGCCATGACAGTACCATCTGAGTTACCGAACAAAAATTTTGAATTACTTTTAATTTGGAGTTCCCTGTGATATATTTCGTAACGTGTTTGACATGTTCAAAAAATACTTGTGATAACGTACCCGTTCGCCGTGGCTTAGGTGCGTTTCCATAGCGTTGATGTCCGACTTGAGTCGCATCATCTGTGATTCCACGCGTGCATTTTCGCGCTGCAATTCGGTTATTTCTTGTTCAATGGTCATGAGATCTTCTCCGTTTCCAGTTTGCATATTCATGTCCATGCCTAAAAATGAACACAATAGAAAAATTAGTATAAATTATTCAAAGGATTTTTTCAATCTAGTGTTCAAAAATATTTGCGCAAATTTAAACGCTTCTCTAAAAGTCTAGTAATGGTTTACTTAGTATCTACAGCTAAATTTCGAAAAAATATATACGGTCAGAACATGAAACTGATCATAAATATCCCTACAAAAGACGTAGATAGAACAAAACATTAATAGGTACGACAGTGAAGAACTTACTCGAATATGGTTTCGGATACAGCGGGGTGATATCATCGGGGTACTTCGGTTTCTTAGGCTGTGGTGTCGGCGTGCCGGCGCCGGCTATCGGACAGCCGGACAGCGAGCGGTGTGTCAGGAACGATCCGTTCAAGTGTCCGGATCCGTCACAGCCGGGAGTAGGACAGTTGACACCATCAAACTTGATAGCTGACGCCGCCGCTGCGACCGCTGCCTTGTGCTGTTCGACTGTACCTCCGCTCTCAAGTACCCTCATCTTGTTGCGATTTGCTATCGGACATCCGGAGGCACTGTCGAAGTTAATTTTAATTAGCCACAGTCTAGTAGTAGTAAAATTCAATTCTATCAAACAATCACACACGAATTTTGCACTTATCTATTTTTGTCTTCTGTTTACTTAAAACACGTTTTTATTTTTCTTGTTTACCTTAGCTAGTTCTTACCTTCGATGTGACAAGAATTTCCCTGTAGCGTGTCCAGATCCATCACAGCCCGGTATAGGGCATCTAAGCAGCGTGCAAATAAACCAACAAACTAAAGTTCTGTATAACAACGAGTAGGCAATAGAAGGTATCACAGACGACTTAGAATAGGTATATAATTTGACATGAATCACATCTGTTTTTGTCTATAGCGCCTACTTCCGCCATCTATTTGATTCTACATTGAGTGTCATTGTCTTCTTTAAACAATCACTTAAATTATAAAATCGCGCAGTAATTAACACTAACAAACGTACTGTTGTCTTGTTGTATATTATTTACAAGGATTTTACTCTTGAATTCATAGATTACAATACTATTGTAATATGACAGTTGACCAATTCGTGAGCATAGCAGAAGTGTGACGTCGATTGATTGTTAATATACAGAGTACCTATGAATAGGCAAAGATAATTATTATCTTCTTAGGCACATTATTACTTACATACCTATTTGTACTGTGGTATGCACAATAAGTTATGTAAATTCCAACAAATTCTATGCAAATGCTAATAAAATTAATGTAGTGAGGTAAGCATTTAGTTTCAAAGTCATGAGAATTAATTTGTAAGTAGAATTTTAAACGTCGTGCGCAGTAATGTGGTTTTTGTGAACTTTACCTGAGTACCTATTTATAGTCAAAAGTGCCGTTCAGATTCTATGGAAAATTTTGATTGTTTCTTACTTATTCAGTTGTTTGACGACACAAAAATGAGCTACACCTACGTAATGTAAGATGCGCTATATATTGTAGTAAAACGAGCGCAGTTTTTAGACCGTATCCTAACCTGTCCTATGTACTGATTATCCCGACCTATCTAAGACAATTCCGAGAAGGGACAATAACATGTCACATTTATATTAAAATCTGAACCATTCGCTTCGTCGGTAGAGTCACTAACGCTACGTGCTTATCTAGATATCATCTGTAACTCAACTCACCTAAGAGGCTCCGAGTCTTGTCCATCCCTAGGCTTGCTCTTGGGCTTATTCGCTCTTGGACAGCCGGAGAGGGAGCGGTGGGACGAGTAGTTGCCAGTGACGTGTCCCGACCCATCACAGCCAGGAGTGGGACACTTGAGCTCTTGCGAATGCGGCTGCAGCTGAGATCTGTCGGCGCGCGGACACCCAGACAGGCTGCACATATACAAACTGCTTACAATGCCGTGCCGGGGTCATTGGCCGAAGCTTAGGATTATAATGTGTGAGTTGGAACGATTATTGGGTTTATGACGAGATGGAGGATGGAACTTTGTCGTCGCGACAAAGTTCATCGCGATCTGTCGATATGTTTGGTACCTGCAGTAATGCTTTTGTTATTTGCGGTAGTTGTGGAGGTGCATTAGAAAATTTCTAATAATAAAACTGAAAAGTTGGCGAAATGATTTTGAAGACCGTACAGTTAAACCATGACAGACATCATAGAACGATTGTAGAGTTGCAGGAAACTATACCTACCTAATATTTATTCATAGTCTTTATAGTAAATTGACTTGTAAATTGTTAACCCTATATAATGTTAGGTTTAATTGGCAACAAAACAACATCAAAACTTTTTAATATTTTAAAACACAAAACATGCAATTAGGTCTTTGTTCTAAGTCGTTTTCACTCGTGCAAAAATATGTATGACAAGTTGTGTTAGGGAAACGTAAAATAAACCTACATGGAGAATAATTTAAGGAAAAAAATAAAGCAGAGGTAATCGTAGATTCCTTGTCTATTTTTGGGAATATTCTACTAGTAACAGTCGCTGAGCTTATTGATTTTGAGTGCGGAGATGAACAAAATATTTATTGTTTGTTTATTTTTTGAAATCAGTTACATGTTTGTGGACTCCCAACTAAAAATCGTGAACTCCCATTTTTTCATTACCCTAACGAAGACCCCCTCGAGTCTCCCGTAAATCCCTGGGGGTTCACCTGGTCAATGGTCCCAAAGTGTTCGGAATTGGTACATTAAAGTAATTCGTATAACAAAGTTCTACTGCTCTTAAAGTCAACTTCCCTTTATTAACGACTCTACGAGTGCGTAAGCGGTCGCTTCGGTTTTGTAACACCAAAACTGTGGTAAAAATAAATCCGGCACTATAACCATGTGTTGAGTTGTAAAGAACACTACGGTTAATGTTATCTGGCGTGTGCTGACACGAAAATATTTTCGGAAATGATTCTTTGCGTAGCTTTGCTACTTAAATAGTGAAGTCTGTGAGTGAAGGTAATAAAATTATTTTATTATTAGATTTATTGAGTTTCAGCGTATGATACCTACCAGTTAAGACGTAATACAGAGATACAATTTACATTGTACTAGACATTGCATTAGACAACTCATTATTGTTCCACTTAGGCTTAGGTACTGATGGAAAATAACATAAAGTGTTAAAAAAAATTGCAACCGTGTCCCAATGACCTAAAGGCTTAGTTTGTTCAGCTGTTTAAATCTCATGTGGTGAAAGTGAATGTAATTTGTATTTTACCAAGCCCTAGAATAATATGAAAATTACATAATATAATTTATGCAATTTTGTATTCATTATATAGCAGATTAAACAACAGAGTTAAGCGATAAACTAATTACAACATATAAGGTGTATTGTTTTCCTCATTTTATCGAATATTATTAAAATTACTATGTTCCTTCCATTGCATTTTGGTCTGAAGTTACAAACTGGATATGGTTAAAACTATCGATAAGCAAACGTAAGTTTATTTAATTAGCAAAGACTGAACGACAAAAACTTAAATGATACGACTTTCGAAAAGTATAAAATGAAATTCGAAAAAGATTGGCGCCTAACTCTCAGAAGTTCTGTATAGGTTATACTGATACTCATACGTGATTTCTACTCTTAAGTACCTAATTAATCTTAGAAAGGAATGGAAATTGACAGTCGATGACACAACCCTCCTTGCTAGAGGTCTGTGGATTCTTAGTCGAGAGAGCCATTTTCCTCACAGGTAATTATGTTTTTATAGTTTATAAGCATATTAATGTCTTATCAGTATTTGTACGAGTATCTACGAGTATACACAGTTACAATTTCAATAAAAAATCACATGTTATGTCATAACAATTGTTGCTGCAACAAATATTTTATCTAAGAGCTGCATTCTCTCGGAGTTCCGTCGATCAAAGTTCATTAGTGGATCGACAAACTCACGTCATGTACCTACTTACAAGTTGTGAGCGTGTCTGTATGTATGCATCTCTGCTTGTGTACGGGTTCACATCAGCATTCCGTCATGCGATTAGATCAGCTCAAACCTCGGGCCAATTGAGTTCTGCGGAAACTCACAAATTGCCGTTCACGGCTCACTATTGTGAGTCAAATGAGTGGGTCATTTGGTTTAATTTAGTTTTTAGATGCTATTATAGAATGTAGTACTTAATTCTATTTTATTTTCTCTATATTTTCTATTTTACTCTGTTCCTTCACTAATCATTATGACTGAGTGGCGGAGTAGGTACCCGTATACTGTCGGTTTTTTGAACCACGAAGAAAATTCCATCCTAGTTTAGAGTAAATATCTTAATGAATTTGACTATTAATAAACATCGTCTTATTGTCATAATCTTATAATATGAGAGAAAATTCGTCTGCTCCCATTCACTTGAATTAAGCAATCTTTATGTGTAAGTAGGTACCAAGTTATTGTGGATGCTGATAACTCTCGAAAGTATGGATAATAATATTAAGCTTTGAAAACTTAATTTTTCAAATTTAGATTTATTCTATACTTTAGTTACACTCAATTTTATACAAAAGACTTTCAATGTCAGTGTTATTATTTGAATATTTTATGAATACGTAGGTAGGTACCAAATTTAAATCTTAATGTTTACGCGACCTCCACGTATGTTTACTTAAATTATGAAAATGAAAAAAATTATGACTGAATTTGTTAAGTATCAACTTTAGTATAAACGAGTAGATTGTAGAGTTATCAATACACAATCGTATTTATTATATTTCTATAAGATAACATAAGATTGAGATTCTAGACATAGTCATATTACCTATGTTTTTATCTCAGGAAGTAGGTAACTAAATAAGAAAAAAGATACTCTTATCGTAATAGTTTGAAACCAAGTAGGTACTTCGGTAATTGTAAATCGGTTACTTCGTTGAATTAAGACAAGCGTGATGTTTTTAATAAGTCCTTTAATTTATTACCTACCTAACTAGGTATAACAAATCATCCGTATGAAATTGGAAAATCCATCATAATTGATTACTTCGCTTTAAAATAAGTA
>LGAG01000294.1:2402369-2417710 GCA_001278395.1 Lerema accius | reverse complement strand
CCCGCTGCCGGCGCTCGTGTACACCGGCGACGCGTATGGACCCTGTTGTAAAAACCGGTTATAATAGACATCACTACAGCCGCCTCCCCACGGAGCACACAATGGATTAAACTCAAAATTGCCGCCCATTTTGAACCAGACATGCCTCCATACTTGCCTAATCCATGCTCTATCTTTTGTCATGTGTGCATGTTCCCAGGCAGTTTGACCCTCGATGCAATAGTACATCATCAATGCCAATACAAGTTTATATCCGTTCACTTTTAATTTTCTAGTTTTACCGATTGCCTCCATAGATGAGTTTCTTCGTAGCGCTTGTTCATACCATTGTAAGTCACCCGGAAAAAGTAAGTGCTCGATGAATTGTGTATTAGCAAACGTAAAAAATATGTCGTATAGGACTTGTAATATTTTTAATAGATAGACAAGATCGAAGTGAATCTCGACCATGCAGGCAACCTTTGCTCTTTTAGATGCGCCTCACCTGTGGGCTACCACTAGTCGACGAGAGATCTATCGCAGGCCGAGGATCACGAGGATCCCTCGCCGTAGGACTGCGCGGGCGTTGTGCTTGCGCAGCGGCGATCTTCACCGAAAGGTTGATCGCCGAGAAACCGGGCGGAACACCGGGACCCATTCCGGTGACGCCGGCCACACTCCCTACTCCGCTAGCCGTTTCGTAGTGGTACATCGGTCTAAACGGACATATACGAGCGTTGAAGGTCACAAACATTCGCATAATGTATTTGGTGTAATCAATCAGTAGGGAAACGTAAGGAAATGGTTTGGAAGTCTCGTTTACCACATTAGTTTAGGCATTGTTTGTGAACATAGTACCGTGAGGAAGTCGTACTTATTTCTACTTTACGTACCTAGGGTAGATAGGGCCGGTGTTAGTTTCTTGCTCGGACTGATCGGTTTTCATCGGCGTGGGTAGGTGCGGGTCGTGGTACCGCTCCTCGTCCCAGCCGTAAGGTCGTTGCGGACACTGCGCGGGGTCGTACCGCTCGAAAGCGGTCGCTCCTTCGTAGCATCGCGTCTCGTAGCCATATCGCGTGTCGTTTATTTGACTACGAAAGAATTGATTCTGTTCAAAGTACTGATTTAAGCTTGAAAACTGTACTGAGAATGTCCATTGTTTGTTCCTAGTACTGTAGTTCGCAAACACTCGGTACAGTAAAGAACTCGTCATTATTATCAATCGTAGTACTGTTACGCTTTGATTAAATTTAATTTAGATAGAAGAGTGCCGCGAAATGCCTGGAGCTAAAATACGTATCCGGAACTTCTAAAATTTTATTTACCGAAATGTAAACATTTTTGGGTGACGGTCACGATTCATATAAAGTTCTGTTAATCGTTTCAGGCACCGATACATCAAGGCAGACGTACCTGTAGGATCGCACGTGGTCATCGGGTGGTCGCTCGTAGGGCGAGCGCTGGTCGGGCGGCGCGCCGTAGCCGGCGTGGCGCGTCTCCATCGCGGGGGAGTCGCGCTCGGGCTCGGCGGCCTCTCGCTTCGGCACCAACAGCTCGGGCGCCTCGCTCTTCACCGCGGGACTGGGCGGCGTCGCCGCGGGCTCTCGGCTCCGTTCCGCTTCCCGCTCCCGCTCTCTCTCTCGCTCCCGCTCCCGTTCCCGCTCCCGCTCGCGCTCTCGGTCCCGGTCAGGCGCTCGAGCGGTGCTCGCGCTCTCGGCTGGTATGCTCACCGTTACGGGATGGGTTATCGGCACTGCGAAATTTTGCTTTTTTAGTTTATTTTTGCCGTTCATTTCAAGATAATTTATTTTAAAAACTCAATGAGCACCCGATTTTTTTAAACTCATCGTTCATTATCATATTGACGTCGGGTAATTTAGATAACAAAAAAAAAAATTGTAAAGTCAACAGTTACCATTAGATCGACGACGTGTTTATTTAAAATCTGGCTACCACTATTGACTCTACCTTAAGTACAAAAACCTATCTAATAATTAGTCTAAATTGGAATTCTAATGCGTCTATCATCAGCTCTAAATATGAACTAGAATCTCATAATTACATATCTATGTGTGTGTCTCCTCATATAAGTTTCAGTGTAATTACAGTCCACATAGTAACCAACTAAACATCGTGCAAACATCGCGTCTTATAATCACCATATAAAACTAAACCTTAACACTTGGACCAAAACCTCTGGTATCAAGAGCTCACCTGTAGGTCTGGGTCGTTGTGCCCTTGCAGCAGCCTTCCTGGCGGCGGCAGTGGGGCAGCCAGACAGCGAGCGGTGAGTACTGCGGTTGGAGCTGACGTGGCCGCGACCGTTGCAGCCTGGCGTCGGGCACTTCAAGATCGTCTCGTGCAACGCCAAAACTGATACCAGACGACCTTGGTTAGTAACAACAACATAGATATGTGTAATACGATATCACGTATCGTTTTAAGATGATGGGATGAGTAATAATGTAGATTACTGTAGTAGCAGTGTAGTAGAATACTAGCTTTTTGATTTATGAAAAGTAGGCGTAACTTGACCACCTATGATTAGATATTTACGAGTATGTTGGAAAGAATATTTGGTAACTAATTTATAATACGATTTCATTTTGTTGTTTAAAAATATCAAAGTTTCTGCGGTAGACATTAGGTTATTAATGACTGTAAATTTTATATGCATCTCTTGTAGAGTTATCGATCGTTGCCATTAAATACTGCAATGCTTAGTTTTTTATATCTAGTAGGTATGTTTACAACTACCTACTCAAATGTAATCTAGAAAAGTCAACATAAATAAAAATTCCAATGTAAATAAATTTATAACTTGCCCTAGGAATGATTTTGTCGTAAAACAAAATAAATTAGATAAAAGTAATGCAAACTAAATAGGAAAATCGACGATTCATAATGTTTTACTAAGATGACTAAACAATAACGAAAACAAAATAAGTCAACAAAATTGAAAACTAAGCATAATGTAACGTGAAAATCACTGTCTACTTTACTTACTCTCCGGTGTGACTTTATCCTTTCTTGGGCATCCTGACAGACTGATGGAACAAACGATAAAACAAGTTGAAATATTGTCTGTAGACACAGACTAAACTAAATAGAACTGCTATTATTCGAGGAAATACACGTTAAACATCAGAATTGGAAAATAAACATTGAACTGTAACATGCCGTCGGAGTGCAAGCACAGAGCCTCGCTAACTGAGTCGCGACCTGGCTCGAAACTAGGTCATTATAACTTTATAAGTTGGTGTGTTTATGACAAGAAACACGTTTAAAGGCTCTGAAATACATGATAATCATCAGAGGAACTCACCTCCGGTGGTGCGTGTAGAGACCGGTGACGTGGCCCTGCCCATTGCAACCAGGAGTTGGACACTTGTTGCCCTCTGCGAACAAATCGACCGGTGCACAAATTAGTATATCGTTAATCATCGCGCGGGGCGTGCAGCGATCGATACGGCCGGGCGTGCCGCGGGGCGTACCTGCGCAGCGCCGCCCACACGAGGCCCCACCTCCCGACAACTCCAAAGAAAAAATAAAGAACGTCGAGCGGCTGCGCGGACGGACCGACGATTTTTCTTTCAGGAGAAGCGGGCGGTGCGACCGCCCCGCCCACCGCCTGGCCTGACCCGTTTTTATTGCGCGCGGCCGTGACGTAAGCTCAGCTATCGGCCAACAATACGAGGAAAAATCTTTAGGTACGACGTACATAACATATGGAATTTACGTAGGTGGAGCCTCGTCATACATCGTCGAATGCGAACTCATTTGATACTTTTCACAAATGAGATAAGATTCATTGCTATCTTTTGTTACTCCGATGTGGAATATCTCATAAAACTTTCGGGATCAAATCAGAAATCTAAAAACAAGTGATTTTAATTTATCGTAGTACATTGTTTATTAGTAATGCATCTAATAGGTGAAAGCGTTCACAGCGAAGGTGTTAGAAGTAGAGCCCTCAACTTGAACTCTGAATGGGGACTAAAGGATGTAACGCAACGACCTTGAAACAAACTTCATCTAGTTCATAGCTCGGAGTTCTGTTATAGCTCCGTCGTTACGAAAGTTCGGCAATGGTTGTTTTCGAAGTGCGGTACCTCTGGAAGCAGGCGGAGAGAGTGAGGAGAGCGGGCGGGAGTCTCTCGATGGTTGCGCAGAGGGCACGGTCCGAGCCTCCTGGAGTGCAGTGGCCGCGCGTGAACCAGCGCCCGCGGGCTGCAGCACGGTATACTGCTTGGAGTTCTTCATCGAATTCTTATCGTGATCATTTGAGTAGCCACCGAACGGTTCGATCGGTATCGTCGCCCCGTGGATTTTATGTTTCACCTCCGCCGGTGGCTTAAAAGCTGACTGTGTAGAATACGGCAACGATGCCGTCGCAGCTTTGTAAGCGTTATACAGCGTCTGCTTATTAACAGACATTATCTCAGATTTTAGTCTCTCCTTCGAATCTCGTTCGTCGTCGAGGCGGTCTGAAATATCGATTTCTAGTTCGTTCGACGAATCCATGTCGTCGAAGTTGGGTCCATCGTAACTATCGTATTTGTTGTGTTCGTATTCGTCGCTACTCTTTTCGCGTTCTGACCTCTGAGACCCGTTGCTCATCTTTTCGATTTCGATCGTGCCAATAATGTTGTCTTCGCTATTATTACGCATGGAGAAATTTTTTTGCGATGCATCTGCACTTTCTGAAGACTGGGACGGAGAAGATGGAAGCATTTTATCTGAACGTTTATCATGGAAGAGATTTTCGAAATCGTTCGCATCGTCGTTTTCGGAGCTATGCGCTGAAGAAGGATCTCGTGCCCAGTTCCCTGAAAGATTTTTTAGCGCAGCCTGTGTTTCTAGGATGAGAGATTCGTCGATATCATCGTTCTGTCGTACGTACTGTGGTAGTTGTGTGACTAAAACACGTCTGTGTTCTATTTCTTCTCGTCGTTCTTCTTCAATAAGTCTTCGGCGTCTTTTATTGGCCAGATCTTCGTCCATGTGAGTCGGCTCGACGGGCCTCCTATCGGTGACTCTGAAGGTCTCAACATCTACACCAAACTCCAGTCTTCGCTTGTTAATTTGTCCCAGTGAGTTGTGCGTATTAAGAGCTGAAGACCTGTAACAAAGGGTAAAATGACAGACAATGTTCTACGAGAACTAAGCATGGAAATCGATGTACGAATAGATAAAGAGTTGTACTTGCGATTCGATTTTCCATCCACAATCACAATATTTTTACGCGGAAATGATTCTCGGCGTTTTTCGTCGATGTCATCACAGCTAACACTCGGTAGTTTAATATTATGCACAAAAATCGTTCCCACGTAAAAACCATTTCACTCAAGAGCTTTCAGACCAACTATAGTTGTTATATCATAAAATCACCGATTTTTTTGTTGCAAAGTAATTTCGTATTGCTAAATTACCGAAGTAACCGCTCACGTAGTAGATACCTATATGAGTTACAAATTATATTTCAGTACGCAAGTTTACTAATAAAGCAGAAAAACATTACCACGCATTTCTAATTTATTTAAATGAAAAATAATACTACAGCAAACTGTTAAAGTCAAACGAATTCCTAAAGTTTTTTACAAACTTTTTATTGACGTTAACTTTTTCCGGATACGTCAGAATTTATCAGCAGTGTCAATAAAAAGGTTTTATATTTGAAACATATAATTTAGTAATCTTTTAAAAAAAAATATCAAAATTAAATTGTAGTTTTTCTTTATTACATTTTGTTTATTTCTCATGAAAGAATTTCTCTTATTGGCGTTATTTGTATAGATAACTTTGTTCATTTAATTTACGTAGACGTAATGCTTTCAATTCGAAAATGTTGTAGAACCATAATAAAACGGGAATTAAAGGAGTATTTCGACTATTTACAGTAATTTTTAATCCACTTTACATATTCGTGAACTTACTCGTATCGTGCGGTCTAGAATACACCATTAAGTTACAAAGCAATCGTGGGGTTATCGATCGTCGAGATTGGCTAAAAGTTGTGCAATATGCGCTCAACTTCAGATCGTAATCGATGGTCCTTGACGGAGGTACGACCCTACAACCCACCGGAAGACCGAAATACCGATAGTACGTACGTAGCAAACATTTACGTACGTGACTCCCCCTAGTCGGTACGGACGTTAAACGAGATTACGCGAAACGTGTACCGTTTTCGAATCGCTCGAACGGGTTGATACGCGAGAATCTGCGTTCGGGAGGACGTTCGTTCGTGTTGGCGTAGGGTAATTAGATAAACCCTGAGGGTTGGTGCTTAACCGGTTTAAACTAGTGCAAGTCGGACCTTTATCAGCGGGTGGCGAGTGGCGGGTTATCTGGGGCCGCGTTAATTGTAATGCAGGGAGATTAGGGCGATATGAGCACATCCTCGAGATATTGCTAGAACACCAGGATTAGGGAAAGACGTTGAGACGCGCTATTGTTGGTTAGATATAATATGATCTTCAGTATTCATTGCCTGTATCATGAAGGAATAAGTAACGCATTTGATTGCTATCTAAATTAATTTAATGTAATAAATGTAGAGATGTTTCTAATTTCAATGTATTTTTAACTATCGCAGTGATTACCTTAGTTTTGGATGAACTTTAAAAATTGTTTGTTTTTTAAAAACCTGTAGCAAATGCAAATTTTTCTATTTATGGTTACGATGTTTTCTACACATCTCCGATGTTAATAGCAAAAAGCAGTAGATACACAGCATTGTTCAATGTAATTTTGTTATTGATAGGTAGGTACGTTTCATTATATGAAATTAGTTTTCTTTGTATGTTGATACTTGAAACAAAATTTTATTTTTCTTTATACGATATGGTTATTGATATTTTTGTGATACATACATATATCTTGTTACAAGGTAGAAAATTAAAGGTACTAATTTAAAAGGAATTATTTTAGAAGAAATTATGATTTTATGAGGAGCCAATTCCACAAATTTTATTGCCGAGCCACGTTAAACATAATCATTCCATAATTTACGTGTAATTCCTTGAACCTCTGATATAATACTTCAGAAAATGAAAGGTAAGCCGTGGGAGCTGAGACCCTTTCGCCCCGCGGCAATAACAAACACGCGTCGGCCACCCGCGGCCCTACCGCCTTCCAAATTCAAATTGCACCTTAGAATTCTTAATTATTGAAATCATAAATCAAAACGTGCCGTCTGGGCGAGCGGCCATAAAATCTTAGGGAGGCAGCGCGAGAAAACTCGAGTGTGGTAGGATTAAGACATTATCACTTTTCTTTCAAGCAGTTGCGCCCTCTTGGCTCGAGTCGGCTGTAAATCAGAGGCTAAATCCTCTGGATTAGATTCATAGAGTTGCCGCGGCCTGAGGATCCCGCGGCGGCGATAATGGCATCGTGTGTTTGCGTGATTTTGCTTTTAAATCGACTCCGAGCGAAGATAAATACTCTCCCAATTCGGTCTCATCCAATTGAGTTCCTCGTTTAAAGGGCTTTAGCTGATCCTTGATTTGAGTTTATAGTGAATTACATCTGAATTTGTCCGATAACACTGGACAGCTTTTGTAAAACAATACAAGTTTAACAAAGTAATGTTCGTGTTAATGTATCGAAAATCGTGTCATGAATTTTTATAATTTACAACTATGTACTTGTCAAGTTTAGTCGATGAAAAATTAGTGGTGGGGAAAATAAAAAACATTTTCTTATTTCCTGTTGATACTATGTTTGATGATTTTCGTAAATTCCATGATGAATAAAAATTTCGTTGAAAAAAAAAAAATCTTGTTTATTTGGTTTTACACTTTGAGCTACCATAGTTTTTGGGCACACGGTATTTTAGTAAAATAAACGGCGCTACAAAACTTCCCTTCCACGATTGCGTTTTGTGTCGATTCATAAACGTGTCTGAATGATACTTTAAATTAAAAAATAAATGCCGTGTATTATATAGATAATATTAAGCATAAAATTTTGTTTAAAGTTTAAATAATCAAAATCGTAATTATTGTTTAAAACAGTATCGGACGTCCATCTCTTAAAGTAGGTAGATAGGTACTGTAATAATTCATAGATTTCTAGGAAAGTATTTTTGCAGTATGGCTCGAAAGATTAAAAATGTAACAGCCATTTTTTTCATACTTTTCACGAACTAAATATTGTCTGTTTCACTTAATTATTCGAGGTCACAGTTTTATCGTTTTAAAACCAAACGAGGGTGGTTATGAAGGAATGGTTAACGGTTTAAAATCAATATCGCAACTATTTAACTGGGGTAGGGGCAGTGTTCCCTGCATTGTATAACAAAGGGGCTTATTACAGATTCTTGAATTTTTTTAACTTGAGAACTCAATATAAGCGTATAGTAACAAGACTCATTAAATAATTGTGTTTCTTATCCAATATTTTAATAACGTAAGTTCGTTACTTGTTGGTTACAGTTTCTTGCAGTTCCCTATTATTAATATTTTTGGTTAAAACTAAATAGTAAGTACTGTTTTAATCAGTAGTTAAATTACAATTATGTATATTTCTCCGCAATTTTTTTTTATTAAGAAACCACAATTTATATGAGCAATAACAAACAGATAGGCGACTGACACCTAAGAAGTATTACACTTATTATTCTATCTTCTCTTCATAAAATATACTTCATAAATAACAGGTACTCATTATCTAAAGAATCTCAAAGCAATCCGCTCTTTCGAACTAAAATGTAAAACGTATCCCAATAATCTTACATTTCTCTTAAATTCTAGAGTTCCATAATTATGCATACACTCGTGTCTAGTATAAACTGACATTTCTCACATAATCTTTAGATATGTGATGTAATAATACCTCTTATTTTCTCTTTTTTGTGTCGTCTGTCCTAAGGTAGTCTGGAAGAGACAGCTTATAATGATAAGACCGCCTTTTGTACACGCGACTTAGTTATATTTTATTATTTACTTAATGTTAATTCCGTGCTGTACAATACAGAGTATTCTATTCTAATATTAAATTGTTATGAAATATTACATTTTACACACGCGATATTTTTTTATCTAAATTCAAATAACTACAGATAAAACATAAAAGGTTTATACGACTCAGAATAGAACTAAAGGGAGTGGATCAAGTGCATCATGTGAGTGCAAAAATCAATATCTCCATAGTTTAGCTCAGTTAGTAAGTGGGGTAATGGTACGAGGTGCATTGTATGGCAACCTCGCACCCTCGAGTTTACTCGCGCAGTTAGGGTTGTCACACTATAAAATAAAATGAAAAAAAAATATTTCTTGTGTGTTAATATAGGTACGTGTACAAAATGTGAAGTAATAAAAACAAAAAAATTTTTTTGTTGTGTACGTGTAAATGAATATTACTAAAAAAAATAGCAAAGTTTTGTTAGGCAGACAATGCCGACTATATATTCGTATGTGATAAAAAATATGTATTACACTCACATCTAGATCTACTTTCATGAAATTAGAAAGTTATTGTTTTTAAATGCGATTTACTTTGAAGTCATCCATGATATATTAGATTTTTGATTTAAATTACTATAACGGCAAATTAAAAATAGAACACGTGTAACAAAACGCGATGAAACAAATAGGTTAGTACAAGGTAAAAAACAAAAAAAAAACTTCACTTTACTTTTTTGTCAGTTTAAAATAACAAAGAAAATCCTTGTAATTTTGATGCAAAATCACAAAAAAAATTACATTTCAATAAAACTTCACCATTTCAGTAAAATAAATTAGCAAGCGAGTATGACAGCCCTATTAGTGAAGGGTGTAGTGAAACACAAGGGTTACCGAGCCGTAGCGTTCTCAACGACCAGGTTTGTTACGAGAATTTTATTTTTAGTTGCTTATTGAACAATTCAAATATATTGCTTTTAATTTTGTAAACACTCAAAGTTGCACAATTATAATAAACGTTTTATTAAACACGATAAAATGTCTACGAGAAATACCACTGTACTCTTTCGAGTGATTTGAAATTCATCGATATCTTTTAAAGTTTAGTTTACGTGTTTAAGACGATTTTATGAAAAGGTGTGTCTTAAAGTCGAAGAGAAATCCACACGTAACACACATACACACATATAAACGTTAAAATGGTTAAAGGGAAAAGGTAAGTGTAGCGCTGACCTTCAAAAGGGTTTCGGACCCTTTTTTGACGTAGAGAACAGAACGGTGTATATTTTATGTTATTATTTAGACACTTTTAAGACTAAAGAAAAATTACTACACATTTTAGGTTACGTTCCAGTGTTTATTGGTCTGGCAGGCATAAGTACTTTCTTTGTATCTTAGCAACGTACGAGTTGATAAGTCGAATTTAATTACGATTTACGTAAGTATCATTTTAAATTAAAAAAGTCATAAGGAAATAGTGTTGTGTAGAGAATATGATAAGATAGTAATGAAAATTCGCACATGCCAATATTCTATCTTAGCTTAGCGAATTTATTGAACGATTTAATAATATGTATCGTAGTACAAGTAAAGTTTATGCGTGGTTACTAACACCTTTGATAAAAGACTCTTTGGTTTTGGTAATTTGGTATACACAGGTAGGTTTAGATAAATGAAATAAATTTTCTTGTACTACATAAGTACCTACTATTAATTGCTTTAATGATATATTATTTTGTCATCAGGTTATGGTTTCCTGTTATCCTCGTGTAAAAATTCACTAATTATTCCATTTTTAACAATCGCAGCAGATCATACGTAATATTGTCTTTTACGAAAATGTTCAGTTTGAGGAAAATAAATGTCAATTGTCCGAAATACAGGTCTGCGAAAAACTATGACAACATTACTTATAGTTACGATTATTTTTAGTTGAAACTTAATAAGCCTAGTAATTTACCCAAATCAAATAGCTAAATTACTCGATTTGGAGTTAGTTAATGAATGTTAATCTGTACGTGCGAAACGAGGTACAATTAAGTCGACGAGGTTGCCCATCAGATAGCTTCAACGGGTTCCGTGGAAACAATTTCAGGGCGTTATCTTGATCGCCCGCCGCCCCCGCAACACGTGAGGTGCCAACCCTAAGCGTGTAGGTATTTAAGGGATTCGTCTTTATCATGATAAAGATTGGTTAGTGATAAAAGATTATAATTATTGACAAGGCATTTTATTTAGGATTGTGTAGCGACTATCAAACATGTTATGTTGAGTTAGGGTCATCTAAATCGCGTCACCCTAATTTTACATACAGTTACTAAAGGATATAAAGAAAAAATGTACGATAATTCTAGTGTCTGATATCCCCTGTGTCATTGCCTGTACCATCCTTTAATGTGGACATAGTAAGACTCATAACCTAGTAAAGGTAATTAACTATAGCTTAGTCATACTTTAATCCGATGAGACCATCAATATTTTTCTGTCATATAAAAATGCCGGGGCCTGAAATTTAAAATTTCACTAGATGGTTATTTATTCTGTAAGTGATGATAATTATTTAAGTTGTAATTATTCGTTGGAATAATTCCAAGTATTTCATTATCTATCTAGAATTATTGACTAGTAGAATATTTAAATGATTTCATTTTTATATTAAAGCGTGTAAAACATGGATAGTAAAATGTTGTAAAAATGTTTAGAATATTAAATGTTTATAACAATGATTTAATATACAGCTGAATCTAAACACAAAAATGATTCTCTTTTATTTAAAAAATAATATGGAAAACGAATGCATCAAGTCAATGAGACGTAAAGTGCAAAAAAATAAAAAATATCTACCTTTGTTTTCTTTTGAGTGTAAAGTGTTTTTTTGAGTGTAAAGTCGGATGAATTTTTTTAAATTGTCCTAATATTTCATTTCTTTTTCTTAATATTTCTGAAGTGTAGCTAACGCTACTTCATAGAACTCATTATGCATTATATGACTTTCAATAACATAAGACTGAAGAATCAGTAAAAACTAATCTTCTTTAATCCATTACACAAACATTATCGTCGGTACATTAGCTCTCCAATTACATTACATGTAAGTGAATGAATTAATGTAGCTATTAATTGCCTGCACGTTTCCGACTTAAATGTTTGTAGAGCGAAGTTTAACGCGTTTACCGTGATTACGTATTCCGACTCCGAGTAATGTCGCGGTTATTTGCCGACTTGCGATCCAATAGAGGTGATTCGATTACCACAGATTAACCAACGAGGAATTTCACCTCACCTACGCAAACACGACTAATTCCTACCCGCCCAATTACTCTATGGTACATCATTATTAAATCACACCTGCCGCTACAACATAGTTGAAAGCATTTCGTGAAATGGTTTTACGAGGGTGGGATTTGTGCGTAAACGTTTTTTTAACTCTTGACACTTCTGTTGCATATCACCGACGAGCACTGCTGAAAAAACTTTCGCAATAACGTTTAAACCGTAAAAAAACTATCACGAAATTGCGTTTACTGCGGTCTCGCCAACTATTCACTAGAATAGTTGAAAATTACGTAAGACAAAATTTTGTGGGACTTACCAGACGGGCCGAACTAAGGCCGACATCGCTAAACCGAGGGGCGATCCCTCATCACGCACTAAAGTTTTTATTCCAACACGGTTTCACTTCAGTTGTAAAAAAAAAAATTCACTGTCACAGACAATAATAGTTTTATAATAATAATCAAATGAACTGGAAACTTCAAGTTCGCGCTACTGAGTTTTATCGTAGCATGTTGTCGTAGTAGTTCGTAGCACTGCGTAGCGTGTACGGGCGGCGGAAAAGTTTCGTCTGTTGGGCGATGCAGGTCGTGGTAGTCGGGAGAGCTAGCTCCGCGGCGCGGGCAGTCGCGGGGCGCGATTCGCGGACTATGCGGAGGCGAGTGGTCTGTGCCGCGGGGTAGTCGCCGCGGGGGATGCGCGCGCACGCCGCGCCCACGCCGCCCCGCCCCACACACCCGCAACCTATTTATTTCTAGTTACGTAAAATTTACGCGCAATACCCGATAGGTACCTGCATTTTAACCTATGCCGTATTGTACATAAAATACAGCTTTAAGCACCAGCCTTAATTTTACAATCTTGAGAGACTTGGGGCCACTGAGCAGTTCCATCGCTCTCTTATCCAATTCAGAGCATCTACTTGTACATGCCCATTCGTAAAGAACGGGAGCTAATTTTAGCTAAAGTATTACAAAGTTCTCTGTTTTACATTAACAGCCAATCAAATCACTTAACACCAAGTCGCTTCGATAGCCCCCGGCAGGTGAGGCGTGAACTGAAAAAAGTCGCCGTTGGTCGCCGAGGGGGCTCGCGCCATGAAATTTGGCAGACGAGTTTTTTCGACCGCAGCCTCGCTATCAGTGTCACTTAAACAAATTGAATGAGAGGATCGGAGGGTGCCGGACATCGGCCCATCCATAGACCTACGACACTTGACTCGTGACAATTTTTCAGCAAATATTAGACAAAGCACTTTTCATAAGTGTTTAGATTTGGCTAAGTTGGTGGTGTCTGCGCTACAATGTTGTCGTTATCGGTCGTTTGTCGGATTACTGCAAAAGTTCGATAAACTGTGTCGTCACAATCAGCTGTTCGCGCCGCGAGCGCAACAGACAATACGATTAAGATCTACGCAGGACAACTTTCGCCGCGCGCCGAGCGGCAGTTAGTTGTTATGAAAGAGAGAAATTTGTAAATTGTTGGCGCCCGAGTTCACGAACTCCGTCGAACCGGAGTTTGTTTTAAGAGTCCAACCTTGAAACAAGAAGAAAAGTAGTCCTGTAAAACAAAGTTTTGCGGCCGCCGTCGCCGGCGCAAGCGGTTCAAGGATTGTGCCCGAACTGTCTGTCTGTACAACTTTACCGATTAAAAGCTCAAAAGCTTCCAAAGTCATTTTAAAAGTTTATCTGCACGGCGCGAGCGGGAGGGGGGGTCGTAGGCGCTTCGTTATCATCCGCTGCAAATACTTTGTTAAACCTAGTTTAACTTATTTATAAATCGGCGGCGGTCGTGCTTCCCGAATTAAACTGTCAAAGTTGCGAGTTGTGAGTTGTGAGTTGCGAGGTGCCGACGGGCGTCGGGCGTACGGCTGGGTCGCAGCGCGCCTATCGGAGGACATGTGTTCGCCCCGAATAGTTGCCAACGTACACACTAAGTTCCTAGACCCTTCGCTACTTTGTTTTACAGCTGTTCCACTTAGCGAACTATGCCTAGAGTTGGGCGCGAGTTCTCGCATGTGTATCGGCGGCACACTACCATCCGAATAGTTTCATAAACATAACCCAACTTAGTTTTGGACGACTTTTCAAAGTCAATGCATACTAACTTTCGATGTCTGGAAGTGCGATATTACGATTGGATCAGTTTGCGGGTGACTTTAATGCATTCGTTTGTTCGAAACTTTGTTTTATTGGATCAAACTTCCGTACAAGGTTAAGTATCTTCATTTACTTTGTTCGAGAGCTGTAACCAAACTAACTTTTCGTGTTAATAAACAGTAAGTTACAATGAAGTTGTAATATCGTACATTACTTTACATTTTACGATGGTTCGTACTTTTTGTTTTTCGTTTCTTTGATTTTTTATCCGTTAAATACATCATTGACGGGATTGTGTTATGTTACCCAGTAGCTTTGTAATGTATGACAAATGCTAGATCAGTGGTGAAGCTTTCATGATTGCAATTTAACCAAGAAGCAATATTACTGTTGTATTGAAAACTAGATTTATGTACTACTAACCCAATAGTAGATAAGATTATTTAGTTCCTGGCGCATAAACTTCACTAACTTCTTAGTTATCACCTTATTATAATTTTTTTTACGAAGTATTTTACTTAAAGATAAATTACCTAATATGACTTGACTGAGTCATCGAAGCTCAACTACAACTGCTTATATAACACTACAGTAGTAGTTTACAGCTTTATCACTTAAAAACCGAATCCAGTTTCAAGTAAGTACTAGGATCACATAATACAACAGACGATGGTCATAAGACCCTCAAATGGTGTAATAAAGATTAGACGACCGTATTAGTAGTTTTAGTTTGCCCACAACGTCGCGTCTCCCACTCTTAGATAGTAAGTTAGTGTCATTGTGTCCATGTAAATAATTGAGGAAATGAGCAGTATTAGCAAATTAAAGTCTAGTAGGTATGGCGTAATTATATTCAGAATTCTTAAGTAGAGCTTACGTAAAAATATAGGTACAGGAGAAGGTACCGATACCTCGTTTTTTTCGGCGTGATATAAAAGGTAAACAATCTTACACTGTCTTTTTATTGTAATTATCGATTTAAAAATAAGACAGACACAAATTTAAAAAAACTAAAGAATAAACAATAATTTAATGTTAAACAAAATTTCTGTATACTTACTTCTAAATATTTTTTTTAATTAAT
>LGAG01000294.1:2373121-2394557 GCA_001278395.1 Lerema accius | reverse complement strand
TGTTTTTTGCTCACCCTACTGAAGAGTCCAAGAATAGTGTTAAAAAGAGCCAACAATATCTACGGGAACGCCCAACTTTCCCTTCTTTATTTGCGCGAGCTATACCTAGCTATAAATAAGGACTCGTATTATGTACTTCTATACTATGAGTGCAGTACCTGTACTTTACAGTAAATATTTATGTATTTATCGTTGAACCGTACATACGTTGTTGTACATACAGCTTTGATTTTCATTTTTACTTAGCCTTTTAGATCGACGATCTAAATCTGCATTATAATTTATCCATAAAGGGCCAGTTGCAAAAACTTCATAATCGCCCTTAACTGTAGTAAACTTTAAAGCACGTATATCAGACTTTAAAAGGGTATAGATGCTTAGTCGAAGTTTAGTTAGTAGAAGTTTAGTCATTGATGTCTACGATTTACAGTTGATAAAAATATCTGAATGATGTTATGTCATTGTATTCGAAATCGAATAACTTAGAACAGATTCGTCGTAGGCAGACGGCACCATATATGTAGGGCAAAGGTACTTTTATTCGACGCACGTTTCCTATAAAACATAACTCCGATTTTTACAGACTTATGTGCATTGCTCTGTTCCTACAAAGTGTACCCTGTCAGGACAGCCTTAAAAATATACTAATGGCTACAGAATCTTTTACAAACCCATGAAAAAACTAATCTTGAATTTATGATGCCACTCGTTTTTTTTTGCTACGATGGCTGTTAAGTGAAGGAATTAAAAAAAACGCAGATCTTTGTATAGGTATTTTCAAAATATGAAGACTTGTTTACCCTACATTTTTTCCTCGAAGTAATTTTAAATGTGGCAGTACATTTCCAGCAATTGTCATTTTAGAAATCAAATCAACAGATCATTAGAAGTTCGTAACACTCACGGATTGTTAATTCGTGGAATTAGGAGGATTTAAATCACTTCTTGGAATAATCCTGTGTATACGATCGACGATTACCGTAATACGATATACGTTTGTGGCATATTCTAGAGCTATGAATGATTGATATACAATTTAATATTTACAATTACTATTACTATTTAATTAGCTTTAATCATGATATCGAGAAAGTAATTTAGATTATAATATGTTCTTACAATATTGTATTGATACATTGCGTGCTTCTACCCAAAAAGTTTAAGGTGAAAAAGTGTACAAGTTTAAACTATGTACCTATTACAAAAACATTTATTTTCTAATTTAAGTCAATCCTAACAAAGTTTCACGTTTTATGAATAGACATAGCCAATAATTATAGTCGTCAGAAGAAAGACTCCGTAGATAAGTAGTTGACGTAGATATCTTCTTGTTAGATATGTTTGAACGAGCCTTTAGTCTAAAGAGCGTTGTATGTAACATATTAGAGCGTAGTTACACCTCCTCCATCATTCGTAGCTCGATGGTTTACCCTACGAATGTGTGGCAGTGTGTGAGGCGTCCTGTTTACCTGCGCAATCCGCTCGCACAATTAGCTCTTCACGCGATTAAACACTACTCGTGACGTCGACACGACACGCCTCAACTGCTTCAACCACACTGATTTGTGAACACCTTGTTGCCTTATTTAACGTGCCTTGTTGATTACAATTTATTTACAGTAATTCTATAGCCTATATTGCTGTTTTGTGACTATGTCCAATTTTGTGTGTGCGTATGTTTGTGTGACTTAGAACGACTTAATGAAACAGCGAAGTCATTTTCTTTGGTTGTTTTCTCAGCTGTAAAACCACTTGTATGTTCTCTCGTTTAAATGTTTACATAAAAGTTGCTACTATATTAAACACAAAAGAAATGCATTCTAACTTTTACTAAGTACATTTTCCCTGCATTTAAGTGACGGGCTTTATCTTGCTCGCTAGAAATGCCTTGTAACATGAATCTTGTTCACATGGCTGCGTCATAAACTTTGTAGTAGCAGAAAGGCTGCTAATATTATTTATGAAAGTGAATTTTATTATTATTTAGATTTGACAATTAATATATTTATCATTATTCATTAAAGAACTCTCCACCACCCGTTTGAAGTCAAAGTCCAACCTATATAAAGGTTATGTGTATAAAGTCAGTTCTGTCTTGTCCTTTCATTCCTCATGTTGTGGTTTTAATAGCGGGACATTGGGTAAAGTGGTATGTTTGACGGCATCAGACACACAATTAGCTTTGCTCACCACTTCGGACTCAGGTAGCCTCCGAACAGGCTTTAAGTGAGTATTGATTTGTGAACATTTGAAGTAAGAGTTAAATGGTATTTTGTATGTTTCCTATCGACTTTTTAGGTATCTACACGAATATTATAGCTTTAGCGAGAGCTTTTTTATTGTATTAAACAATATAGAATATGATTTTGAAAACAATTGTTGTCTTATAACATTTATGTTACACGTTCAATTTGGTAGTGTAGCATAAAAAAAACATCAAGTAAATTTCAATTCCCAAAACTTTACAGAAATTTCGCAGAGATCTTAAACAGTACACTACGTTTATACAAGCATGTTATCTGTAGTTAGAAGTGCTGAGTATGAAAGTGCCCAGGATGTTATCTCCACACATGTTGGGAACATCAAATGTGCATTCAGCCGCTGCCGGAGGAAGAACACACAAAGAGCGCGCCCGCGACTCTGAGACATGCATAGAGTAATTAATACGACGACGAAAACATTTTTCTTCGTCTCGTTTTTATCTGTTTTGATTAGATATCGTGGGTAAAAATATCACTTTTTTGTATCATTTCTGTGTATTTGTAATTTACACATTTATTTCTTAAATATAACAAGCTGCAAAGTTACAATTTGAATAAGAAGTGCTCTTATACTTCGCAAGTATTTGTAAAATAAAATTTAGAGTATACGTTACGTCCTCAGAATGAAGTCATTTTTTTTCTTTTTTTTTTACGATTTGACGTATGTCACAGAGCACGGCCTGTCGAGCAATGTACCGGGAAACGTTATCATTTGATAAGTACGTTATGTTTTTTTCTACAACACTCATTTTTTTTGAAGTCTCAGTCTATATATTTTTTCGTCTGTGGTTAAGTCACACAATACAATATAAATAAGAGTACTCGTAAGTATCAGTTGAGGAGACGGTGTCTCCTTCTGAAGTATCGTTACTCTGTGGCAGGCTGTCTAACGTCAGTGGATCCAAGGAGTCTGATTCAACAAGAGAGTGCATCGGCCCTCAGCAGTAGCTAGAAGATATTGAGGTAGCGAGCATGCATTGTCGTGTGCAGTATTGTTCACATCGCCGCGATAATGTCCGCACCCGACCATTGTCTACTTAATTGTTATATTCCGAACAAAGACGCTTCAACACAAACCACGTCTATTAGCTGCTAAACTAAACATTCTCTTACACATCCTCCACGCCTGCAAATTGTTCAATGCCTCAATACGTAAGGAAATTGACTATACGCGATTGAACCTTTGTTCGACCGTCTTTGTTCGTTTCGAGTAAGTTTTAATGCTAAAATCTAATCGTTTCGTATTTTATGATTGACGGCAGCAGCCAATAAAACCGTGGGGGCAAAAATTCGAAAATCCATCGAGTAATAATGAATCGGTGGGAGCTCGCGCCAATATAGCGCTAATGATCTTCATTTTCGTATTTCCATCGGTTAGACGTTTATTCGGTTTAAAATGTTAAAGGACTTTGTCTATCGTGGGCGAGTGTTTGACTTCATTTGGAATTTTATCCCTTAAGCATAAACTAAACTTGTATGTTACGTAAGCATAATGTCGTTATAAATTTTATATTGTTTTCTTTGAGAATTAAAAGAAACTTGAAGTTCATTATTAAGCCGATATATTTTAATTGTCGCCTATAAAAAGGTACTATAATCATGTTCAATTGATACGCAGTCTTGGTAAAAGATTCATGAGTAGGTAACAACATTCATCACATGAGTCCTCTACTCATTTGGTATGGACATAAAAAATGTTGATGCCATTAATGTCCGACTAAGTTTATCTTGCGACGTAGCGTATCGTAAACGTGTGGACAATGAGACAGGTGAATGGGCCCAGTGGCGCCGGTGAACGATCGTCCCCCGCCCGCGTGGCATCAATCATTTTTAGAGGGTTTCGCTTATCCAAGTTTTCTTCCTGTACCAACTTCTCCATCGAATGATCTCCGCTAAACCAACAGAGCGTTCGGCGTCTCGTTGCTGCGTTTTGTATTATTTTTTTGTGAATAAATAATATTATTTCTCGGGGGAAAGGGGATTGGATTTCGTTAAATATGGTTTAGTAATTGAATTGAAATCTCTCAATGTCGACGTTCAATTAAGCTTTAGATTTCTCGGTTGATGAAGGCATTTTCCTTTGTTTTATGGAATTGCGAAATAATATGATTTTCGTTATTATTTAGAACGATCGAGAGTAAAGGTTAATTATTCATATTTTCATGTATTACTACTGTAATTACTGTATCATGTATTACTTGTATAAAAGTTTGTGAAATGTGTGATATAATATTTTCTATGTAGCTTAGGTACATCAAAATCCCAGTAATTTGGCGTCTATATAAGAGCATTTATGTTTTATGTATTAAAATCCTCCATAGTAAAAATAAATGTTCGCAAAAATCCTACACCTATTAACATTTCAACTCGTTCACTTCGTTAATTTATTTCAAAGAAAGCGAACAAAACACTGAATAAAATATGATTGAAATTATCTGACGAACAAACAACATTGATATAGACAGACAAGTGAGACCCTATAGTGGATCCTTTTTGTAATCAGTTATACGATAACTAGGTAATATTATAATCTGTTTATCTGATCCCAAGCACATTAATTACACTATATCCATTACGGGGCTGTCACAAGTGATTAATGCTAATCCCGACCGCAAGATTTTTAACTAAGTTAAGATTAAAATGGCTTATATTATAAGCAGTGTGGCTGCAGGCGGATCCGTCATCTCTCCCCCGTAAATTACGTTGACAACATGGAACCCTAAAGGTACTGTTATTTTATAAATGGACGTGTAAAAGTTAATTTGATTAAAATAGCATTATTGCTAACTGAATTTCACTAACAATTTGTCGAAACACTATAGGTTAAAATTGGTGTGGTTGAGGGAGAATATCTTCAGATTTTAACCGGAGAATAATTAAAGAACTCGCTCTTAAATAAAAAATACTATGGTCACCATCACTTAAATAAACTTGTTATATCAAGTTCACTACAAAATGCAATGAGAACAGTAAATGTGAGAGTTATATTTATTACAACTTTTCCGATCATAACAACAAATTATATTGATTCTGACTGTCCACCATTTAGGCAATAATTTGCATTAAAAATATTCGCCGATCAACCAGAAGCGATATGAGCATCGGGGATAAATTTTTTACATATTTTTTAACGGAAACTCGCGGGGGATTGCGGCCTGATCTTTGTTTTATGAGAACGATTAAGAAAAGCATATTTGAAGTGTGTACTTAGCTTTATTTGCGCCCCGAGAGGGAAGCCACGCTTCATTGATCTGTAATCGTTTTTCGCATTTTATTGCCGCTGTGCCTTATTTATTCGAGGGTTATAAGTGTGTCGGGGATATGAAGTTGTTTCGCTTACTTTCGACGGCATGAACGTAAGCCGATCGTGTGTTATGTCATGTGAAAATCATTGGCTTGTTTTTATTTCATTTTGATTGTTGGCAAAGGAGGGGACTACCTAATTAACGCTGTCCGTAGATATTATAAACAACAGAGGGTTTTCCATGTAAAGATTTAACGAAGTAAGCAAATACGTCATACACTTAACATGTTGTACCTAATAAAAACGGCATTTAGCTTATAGTGCCACTTTACCCTGCCCCTCACCTATAGGTATTTGTGAAAAACCTTGGACTAACCAAATGACATATTTTCTCACAGAAATAGATGATAATTGATCAAACAATGATGATGAGTAACGAAAAGCGTTCTGCTCTGGTTAGGTAGAGAGACAGAGAAAGTAATACCTCCAGAGCATTAGCAACACGTATGCGATAACAATCTCTTCATAGCAGCCACCTGTTGAGGGTATTTTAAATTTCGTATACACAAGCAGATATCATTCCGGCAAGCGTAGCATTGCGGTGGTTGAGAGAGCGTTGAATGCTGAGTGAGGGCGGTTTATTGTGCAGCCACAACCTTGGTCGGGTTGTGGGATTCACCTCGAATACAAAAGAGGGAAATGCTATACCATATTTGTTTTATAACTACTAAGAGGTAATAGACACGGTGTGTCGTACGTGTGAATAGTGTCGTTGCGACTTGTAGTCGCATGTGTGTATCAAGCTTTCTTTTCATGAAACTTTACTGTTACATTTTGTCGCGGTCTCACTACTTAATAAAAATTTGTTAAATTATTTATTAACACCCATAAGCAAAAATCTTCAGTATCTAAAGCACATTTAAATCATTTTGGAAAGTAACATTTTTATGATATAATACATTATTATTATATATTTTTTTATGGAAGCAAAGTGAAGATAAACCAGTACGAATTGCCAATACTTTTAACATAGATGAAATGAATGAAATAACAGTACTATGAGTTACGTTTTACAGCCAAAAAATTAATTGCAAGTGGCGTTGCCGTGATTTAGACGACCGAAATGTGGTCGTTAGTACGAATTGAACGAAGGGGTTGTTCTCCTCCCCCATATAATTAAACTTTACTCGCTACGATATTTTTGATAATAGCTATCATGTTTTATGTTTGATGGAATGAACGTTATGAGTGGATTTGACTTGATATTGAGAAATTACGTCGAACTATTCTGACACAAAATTCAATTTAAATTCACTTAAAAGCCTCGTTGGCTTATTTCCCTCGTTATTTTCAAAAGTATCTTTGTATTTTGAAACAATGCTTACTCCATACTGGTCTATATCCGAGCAGTAGTTAGAATATTCTAACTTAAATGCATGAACTAATACTGTTTAAACATTAGAAACGTTTGTGTACATATTCTGCAAAACGAAATGTCCTCCTGCCTTTATGTGTTTTTGTATATTCGATTACGAATGATTTGGAAATATGTCAAACTCGCATTGTACCTAGTAGGTACAATCACAGAAAATGTGATTTCTACCAACATTTCAGCTCAGTTAAAACAATATCCTTTAAACCAAGATATGACATCCCCTTGACGAAGAAACAAAAAGTGTTTTAAGTGGTCGCTTGTACCGTCACAATTCATAAATTAACGCGTGGCGCTTTTGTTTCTGTGGGGCACAACGCAAAATGAAGGCGTATTAATTATTTAGCACCACACTCGTCGCAATCAGAATAAGTGGTGATGTTTCTGTCAGCTTGCGGTGGCGGCGTGCATGATTAGAATTCTTAAGCCCTGAAGGCTTGATTAGAGGAAATTAAAATCATTATACTGTGCCGCGTCACAGCCACAGCTGTGTCACAGTGCAACCACTTTCAGCGGCCCAACGGCTTCGAAGTAAACACAGTCAACGTTTAAACACTGCATTACATCGACATGGGTACCACTTTGTTCAGAATATTATTGCTAGATAGATAATTTTACAGTCCTTCCCTAAATCACGGTTTAAATGTAAATAATAACAAAATTACTAAGTACAGATTCGGGAACACACGTCATCCCGTTAATCTCGCATGCGCGTCTCCATACTTCCCTGTTGACCGACGGCTTGAAGTACAGTTATACTGTGACAATACCGACTGCGTTCGAAAAACGAAACGCACATAAAGAAGGCGGCCGCCGGATACGGAAGCGGCACCATCTTGGAGCCGCCGGGCGGGGAAACAATGGGTTCGTTAATTAACATTTTCTTACGCCTCGCGGCTGTCGAACGACGGTTAATCGGACAAAATATTTACGAGCCAGACACCGTGATATTTTGAAATTAATTTTGTGTATGGAAAATTTTATTTGTGGACTCGTATTAACCTCTTTTATTTGTCAAAAATTGTTTAATTTTTTTTCTGTAAAATGTATACGATAAATTCATAATCTCTATGAATCATAATTATAATCGAGTTAGTGAAAATCTGGTAACGCATCGAATATTTCTAATTATCTTCATGGTTTTATTCGAAGTCTACAAATGATTATAAGACAAACGTTGTGTGTCACCATTTTTTATGTGTATACGATGCGAGCACTCACACACATGCAAAAATAAACGTTTGCAATATGCAGTACAACATGGTAACGTGTGAAAAATAGCCGCCATCAATTGTGGACGATAAGAGATGCGTCGGTCGCGACCAGATATCGATACCAGATTAATCGTTTACATATGGCCGGTAATTTAGAAACGGGAATACACAAATATGTAGCAAATGCTAATTATAACATCTATAGGTGTATGGTTTTTGTGGTTAGTGATGCGACATATCGACATATTAATAGACTTGTTATCGATTGGTTCTCAAAGGCATCTCTTGGAGTAAAAGGGAAGCAAGAATACGGTGCTTTGATTGTCCATTTCTTTTTATATATTATTAATGAGATATAGCAAAATATTTAAATCATGGTAGGATAATCGCAGTTGAGGTAGGTAAACATTGTCACCTTAAAGATTATCGCAAACGTATTTTTAGTAACTCGATTATTGACTCTCTTGAGAATTGTGCACAAAGTAAAATGTTAATAAATAATCAGATGAAAAAAAACATATTTTTATTTGTTTACGAAAATTATAAATACCAAGAAAAACAGTAGGTTTCGGTTCGGTATATTTTGTCGATTTTATATAAATCGAATATCGATAGAATTTATTTCCATCCCTATTGTTCTATAGGACATTCATTGGGCTTGTCCGTACTGACCTTTTGATGAAATGCCATCATTTGTTAAACTGAGCCCAATCGAATGCACTCAATATCTCACTCAATAGTGATGTGCCATACACTGAGTCATTGGACTGTCGAAATTCAAAACTGTTATTGTGCTGACAAATGGATATAAAGTAGAATTTTAGTGGACTGGAATTATTGCAATAGACTAGTATACCTAGTTTTAACTACACTACACTAATATAAACACTTAGTATAGTGTGAATATTCTATTTTTGATATTACTTATTGATATTATACACTTATTAGATACTCATATGGGAGGAGGAGAGTTGAATTTACAGAAACACCCTAATTAAACGCATTGTAATTTATGCAACCATATCCTTAACAATACCTAAATGTTATACTGCAATAGAAAAACATCGTAATGTAGTTACAGATTGTTGAAAGTGCCGCTTAAAAGGCAATTCTGAGTATTTAATTGCTGTAAGGCCACATTACTCGCTGTACGGTCATAAAACGCAGTTATTAGTAGATTACCGCCGTCATCCGCTATCGCGGCTGTAAAACGGATAATCGATGGCTCTTCACGTTTATTGTCTGTGGACAGACGACCATGACGTCAGAAGGGATGTGCAGCTTGCTTTTTTTTTAATATTTAAATGAAAATGGTATAAATATCGACATGTTAAAAAAATATGATAGTATACTACCATTATGTACTACTTGAAAAATTATGTTTAAATTTTCAAAACTCCATTTAATAATGGTAGGACCTCGTTTACATCGTATGATTTACTTAATTAATTTTAATTTGGGTTACTCTTTTTATTAAAATGACGAGTGATTTTTTTACAGATAATCAAATAACTTCATTGGCTTACCGCAAGCACGTCAGTATTGCAACCGCTGCGTTCTCAATTATTAATTGTAATTTTTGACAGGCACCTGTCAATTCCGCAGTGCTCAACCCTTCCATAATCCTCCCCAAGACGCGGGAGCACTCCTTAGCTCCCTCGGAATAAATTAGCTTTCTCCCGGCCACATCGGGATATAAAATTTTGAATATGAATGGAAAATTTTGCATTCGTAATAAACCGCTTTTACTCAGTAACGCTGCAGATGCGTACTCGAGCACTGGATAAAAATGGATTCCGCGCTTGTCGTTCCTCAGGTGGCCCGCCATAAATATTTATTAATTATTTTTTCAATAATCTCTCCTCCTGTATCCTCCGAGGACGGAGGGATACCTCCTCCGTTAATTGCTTTTTGTTTCATTTGAATAAGTATTGTTTTTGACTGCTCAAGCGTGACGTTCTGTTTTACGAAATCTTGGCCATGAATAATTTTATTTATAAAAAGAAAATTGAGACTATTAAAACTAAAATGTATAATACATATTTAAGAAGTAGTCACACAATAATAAAAAAAAACGATTTTTTGAATTGCTTATTTGAAAATGTTTACCTCAGTTTAATCACTTGTAGGTAACGTTGACTGTTGTGATCACAACGATACATGTTAGTTGTGATTATTACTATCATATTTTATACTTTTGGATTGTTACTACTCGTAACATACATAAGATCTGCATTAATAGTATTATAAACAGAACACACAAGTTTCAACCATGTAAACACCTGAGAATATTGTTCTTAAAAACATTTCATTCATACCAAAACATTTCATTTTGTAGATTTAATAATAAATCCAGTACATCCCTAATACTGACGACATCTAATTGATTTTATAATTCGAAGGAAATTTGAAAAAAGAACATTTGAATTCGTATAACGTTTGCGACACGAAGCGATGCGCCCATTGCGACCGCAGGATTATACCAAATCGTACAAACTCCGAGATTGTAAAATGTCACCCTTATTATTAGAGACTTAAGATACAACTTTAAAAAGACAAGGAACATTTTTCCAGAAAATTAATTTGCGTTCTGAATATCTACATTCAGCTGCTTCAGTTTTTATTTTCATGGTCTTGTATAATTTTATTGAAATGACCGAAATCGTAGTCAAAGACGATCGTCGTATTTTTTTTGGTACAGATACGTAAAAAGTTTTGATTTTATTTAAATTTACGTACCTTCTGTTACGAATATACCTCTACACACTTATTAATATCAATAATTATTATTAAATGAGCATTAATTCAGGCTAGAAATAAAAATGTCAATCTAGGATTTATTGCTACGACTATCTAAATCAGATTTAACTTGATTGAGTGTTGTTTCATATTTTGACAGGATTATTTAGCCACCGGGCACCATAACGGTCATATATGGCCTCCGATTTTCCCGTGGGCTACCGTTGAGCGATTGAACCAATTTGTCGATGTAACGTGTGGTCACCCTCAGCATATTAATTTTTTATTTGATCAAGATTGTCGTACAGGCAAATAGTTTGATAATAAAGCCAATTTTTTGATAATACTACGCTTTGACGTACATTTTGAGTGGTTCTTTTTGTTCGTAAGGAAAATTATAGAGTAAGGCGTGTCATTTGCTGGGTAATTTGAAAGTCGTTTGATGACAATTTATCTTATTTTCCAGTTAAGTCGTTTTATCTTTCCGATTAATAGGAAAATATTGGTAATCATACCCAATTAGTATCAATCATATTTTTTTGAAATACTACTTTTATTTTACTTTTTTGTGTAGGTATTAAAGTTCGTACGTGTAATCGGTGGACTGAATTACTGAGTTTGATGGCCTTCAATTTATTATGACAAGGACTTTTGATAAACTTGTGGTAACAAATTGGAACTACCTATGACTTTTATATGAATAAGAATTAGAATAATTAATTAAATAAATATAATAGTAACTCACGACTGAATATACATTTGCAAAAAAGGTAACTTTCCTTTTAGATCTATGCGGTCGCTTTACCCTTTACCCTTACTTGCATATCAGTAACAAATTCGAGTAAAAATCGAAAGCACAGCACAAAAACGAAATCCGATCATCAGCTAGTGTCATGGTAATGTTCGGATCGCGTGAACTTGAACAATATCTACCAACGATTGACTCGACTCAAAGGAAATGAATAGATTTCATTTTAGTGTCATTTGTAGGGCTAATGGCGCCTCTAACTAATGTCATGTTGAAAACGAAATAAACACGGGGGTTGGTAAATGTCGAATTACCAGCCGACAGATGTTAACGATCAGGCAATAGAGATTGATTGTTGTGTTTAACTTTACTTCGCGATTTTTGCTATTTAATAGCTAATTTTATTCAAATATAGTATTATCTTATAATATTCTATCTTATTTTTGCTATATACGACCAATTTTTGGAGTTACCGATCAGGCAATAGAACGCTATTTATGCATGTGTGACTAATTGAAGTAGTAAGTAATCATGGCTTAGTGGTGGACTATAGACCGTACATCTTACAGAGAGGGGATCCAAGCCCAGCAGTGGGACACTTATAAGTTATGATGGTGATAATAATGACAAGCAAATGTATAATATTGTAAGCACTTCTATAAATAATAAGCCACTAAACCACTTAGTTAAAAAAATACAACGAAATTGCCGTCGATTTCGTATCGTCCCCAATAAAAAGCGGCTCAATTACATCACAATGTCTTCTTTGTGTTTTTTCCAGAAAACAGTTCGTAATAAATAATACCGTATGTCATTTCTCAGCACGTATGAAATTTATAACACACGGAACCATTTCGAAGGGCAATTTATTTGTAATAGAGCTTGCTGCTTGGGGATTGAGCTACTAAAATAGCTGAGCGGCGCTGGAGACAGGAAAAAGTTGTTTTACGTGAAATACTAAGTTTTATTATATTGCTTAAAGTCAAGTGTGACTAAGTAGTGAAACTATATAGGTTGTTTTGTGTACGAAGGCATTTTCATTGCCACCATCACAAACCTCGATTACGACGGTAGGAGGTAGACGAGAGGTTAGTAGGTCCTATTAGTGATAGTCCTATTGTATAATTAGAAATTGTCAATAACTATCCTTCTCGAAGTTCGTCAAAAGTTGCTTTGCTATCCCTAAAGACGGGTCGTCACCTGCATACCTAAGTGTACTGATGACAGAAGAAATAAATAATTCAATCCTCAATGTACAGTTACGTTAAGCCTAAAAAACTATATCACAGCAATCATAGAACACTAAAAAGTAAATTAGAGGAGTCGCCCCATCGGCAGTATATCAGCGATCGTCGAAGGCGCCACGCCGCCACGATTTGTGACTTAATCACTTTATTGGCAGCGAGGGAGCCAAGCTTATCTGAAAGAAATGTCGACCTCCACTGATATATGAGTAAACAAGCTTGCACTTTTCCTCGACGACTTTTGGCGGTCACCGCGACCATAAACTCCACTGAAGTTTGTACTGCGCTCGTGGGGACGAGAGTAGTTTAAGAATGTTGTTTTTTAGTTTAAGCCGTTTTGAAACTTGTAATAGCCTTATTTACTTGCCTTGTCGGAGTTGCCATCGTCGCAGTCGCGGGCATCTGAAAAGAATGGGATTGCATTAGATATTGAAGGAATATTAATGCCAGAGTCTGCGGTTTGTGGTTGAAATTCAACAAAAATCAATTATGTCAAACAATAGACTTGTTCATGAAAACATAAATCCACTGTCAACGGAGCCTCCCATCTGACATGTTGTGTGTGTGTGTGTGTAATACATACTACACACTGTGTATGTATCAAATCATTGCGAATAAACACTTTCATAGATACTTGCATAGTTTAATTAATTACCTACTCGTAGGCATGTTATATTTTGTAATTATTGTCTACAAAAATGTATTAGCTCCTATGTAGCAGCGCACGTATTCCACAACACTTTTAATGTATTAAATACCAATATCAGGAAGAAAGGGGTGGGTTTAAGGTAATGTGTACACAGGCGTCTTTGTATTCCGGACGGTGATTAGCTTCTGAGAACACAACGCAACGCACCGGACCTAAATATGTTTGTATTTTGGCTTTGGTCGTACACACACCCAATATCGGATCCCTCCTAAGGATCAGCCATTACGTAGCCTCTTAACGGCCGACGGTTTTAATTAAAAACTTCTTGCATTAGCATGTGTCCGCCCAATCACGATACAAATCCCTTCAAAATATTATTTAATTTCGAGCGAAATCTTTTCGTACGCATGGGTTGGTTTCGGATAAGTACTACGATGCGAATAAGGAAGTAATTAATAATAGATTAGTTAGCATTAAAAAGTAGAACTAAGCATACTCAAATAGCTTAGAAGTTATTATGATTACATGTAAAAATCAATATTTCAAATGTTGTTAGTAAATTGTCAACGATCATAATGGTACTTGTAAATTGTGTTTACAGAAAGATGAGTATGACTACCTAGACTAATCGAACTTATTCAAATACTTTTGATTTACACTTTACATTGCGTATGAATTGAAACATACGAAACAAAACATAATCGGTAATAAATCGAATATTATTTACGGAATCAAGTGGGTCAGGGGATCCTAAGCAAACAAGGATACGAGTAGGTTCAAGTGGCGTTCCTTGGCAATAAACAAGGCCAGGTGCACACCGACCACGCCGCGGAACCGAGCGGACCAACTCGGAAAATATTCGCGTTCAAACATTCACTCGTTATGCATGCCTCGCCGGGCTTAATCACGAAGCATTGCCTAAGGCAAATCTAATGTTTTCAGTATGTATTTTTTAGTATTGGCTCGATGCAAGTAACCCTTTTCGGTGTAGGGTTGGTAATTTTCAATAAGTAACTTTACTTTTTTCTTAATTTTTAATGATAATAATTATTATAATCATACTTATGATTTCATTTGATAGAGTCGTAAGGTTGTGCCAAAAACTAAAGAAAATAATATCAATCGAAAGAAGCACCAACAGCGGAATTTAATTGCACTTGATATTTACACATGATTTAATTATTGATGATAAATAACCGCCTACATAAAAAATAGTGGAATTTATGGTATTAAGTAATCATACACTTTTCAGTTAATTTATTACATTACCTAATTACGCACATAAAATGAATTTAATTTCTAGCACCAAACACGAGATTTGATTTGGAACATGCTGTTTTCGAGTAACATCACGACGGCAGCGGCGCCAAGCGGTGGAATTTAGAAACTATTCGCGAACGTTCAAACATACCGCAGTCGTTATGCATGCCTCGCCGGGCTTAATCACGGGGCATAACCGCCCGAAGCACTCTTAATGTTTCTACTATGTATTTTTTAAGTATCGTCACGGCGAATGAAAGTTTTATATACCTGTCTACGGTTTTCCTAAGAGGCTCTGCTTCAGAGCTACATTAAGCTGTTAGTTAAACTAAGAAAAGTACCTAATGATTTTAGGTTTCCGTTTATGTTGTCTAAAGATTATTCCGAGTACAATACTTCATTCTTGACTTCTAAATATGTGAACCCAAAATTGTGAGTTTTGTTACTATCAAATAATGACATTAGCAAATAAGACAACTGAAATATAGAACACCTTTAACATACGTATCTAACAAGACATGAACAGAAACCCATATCGAGGCGAAGTGACAAGGGATCTTTGTGTCAAGCGGCACAATCGGAATACTGTGTCAATATTGGACACGGCACATAATAGCAAGATTGGGATGAGGGCGTTCGGATACACCGCTAATAGATGTTTGAGGACCTTCGGCTGAACCGTGCGGGCGCGACACATTGGGACATTCAGCCACAAGGAATGTACTAGCCCTTTCCTGGTTCTATTTAATTATGCATATACATTGGTTTACAACAAACATAGTACGGTTTCATGCGTACGCGTGACGTCATACTTTCGTAAATATTGCTCGTATCGATAGAAATTGTGTGTATTACCTATTTGCTTGATTCTTAAAAAACATATTACACCATTTGATAAATGTTAGGACAACAAGACGTAACCCATATATTATTACCTCTCTTTATATGGATAAACATTTGAACAAAATATAGTCGAAAATTTTCATTCAGACAAAAGTTAAAACTTAATGTAATTATTTCGACCACAAAAAAGTCATTCAAATAACGCGTAACCTAAATGAAAAGCAGAAGCTAAAATGATTTTTTTCTATTTCACTTATGCTCTTATAGGTAGGTACTGACATTATTTTTAAAATACAGGTCGTAAGCCTTACTACCTACGCCTACGATTCCATCTGAATTGATATCGAGTGAGATCGCATTTTATCGGCTAATAAGGCGATTTTAATATAAAATGATCTATAATTAATCACGCGATATCTAGCAGCGTAAGCCAGTATCGAATTTTGTTTGACTTGGCGGAAAGTTGTGCCGAGTCTTATTTATTTTTTATCAATTTCGTCCGGGCGAGTCTTAAAAGCGTCGCCCCGTTTTATTATAGGGACATGAATTAGCAAAAACAGAATGGATTTTGGCTGTGATTATGTCAAAAATAATTAATTATTATCGATTCGGTGGCGGACAGGGGCGGATTGATGGGAGCAGCGAGCGTGGAGCCGTTCTTTAAAATTGGAAAGCTAATTACTTGGCTACCAAAGAGGGATACGACAAAGATTAACGAGAACTTCTATTTCTTTTGGGGTTTTCTCAATATTTCTTTAAATTGAGCACAGGGTAGTAGGGACCCGAAATATCTTAGATGTCATAGTTTAGTGCGTAATTAGTCATTCCTTTACTTGACATGTTTTTGTACTCATATTTAGGACTGGAAACCAACTATTTTCATTCACAGTTTAACATTATTTAAAGTCAAGCTCTTAAATTCATTTTAGCAGTATTTAAAGTTAAGATCTTAAGGTGCTTGTTTGAAAAATAAACTGAAAATCTAATTATAGTTTCTCTATCTAACTGTAGCACTTAAACGAATACGAGAGGTCACTAAACAACAATCATTATGTGCTTCTGTTGATCAGATTCTCAGGCAAACAGTCAATGAATCGGCTGTAAAGATACTTTAGAATTTACGAAGGGGCTTCGGGCAGATACGTGTCAGGGGTTCCCGGATTTCTTCATTCATTAAGCTTGGCAGTTCCGTGATCGGCCTGCGAAGTAGTGGCCATTGTACACATCGCGAATGAACCAAACTTTAATTTGAACCCCGTACCTGCGACGGGTCCATTCATAATGAATCACACCCTCTGTTTAGTTTCGGGACGACCTCTAGTGTGTGACTGACATTTTATATTGGGATATTTAAACCCCAACGTTGTACTTCAGACTGCCGTGCTGTCAATAAATCACTCTGAAAGTTCTCAAAGCGAGAAAAATCGCAGTCATCGGCCGCCTTTAAATTAACACCATTAGCCTCGAGATTTCCTTTTCAGAATGGAGTGCAAAGATTACCTCTCTTCGTTTGAGGCCCCAGTAATTAGTGACGCTCGGATTTTATTTGTTGACGTTTATTATTCGTTGATTTTGGCGTTGGGCGTGACGGAGACGGAGACGTTTGTGCATGGGTTAGAAAGAGAAAGATGACGTTCAATCGTAAGGCTGCACCTGTCGCCGCACAAATTTGCAATTTAAATTCCGAACGAATACTCTGAAGGACCTCCTTAACACGACATCTGTTTAAATCGTCGACGATAGAGTGACTGCTGCGGTCTCAAAACTCTTTGTGATTGCTATTTAATTGAAATAAAACAAAACCCTTTTCAATATTCGAGTTGGTTAAAATTCTAATCTTCGAATGAATTTTGAGGAAGTAATCGGAAGAGGAATCGTAAATGTTTACATATTAATACGTGAAGGGTTCAATCATTTTATGAATAAGGTACAAACGAACGAATTCATATTTGGTATTGTTAAAGTTATTAGGGAAAAAGTGCTAACAGATTTTATGCATAATATGTAATACGAAGACATTTGCTTTTGAAATTAAAATACTATCCATAGTGCCATGAGTTTGATATAGATTCTATACTATTCTAAGAAAACCATGTTGAATTCTTTTACAAAATACGTTGGACTCTTTTTACGACAATTTTCATAAACACTGCCAACTAAACTATCCTTGAACAAGACTACGCAACAAACAGAAAGGGTGATAAATTGACGACGTTATAATTCGGCAAATTGATTGATACGTTTCTGCGAAAGATGATGTATTACGCGACAATGTACCGGACGCGGTCGGTTAATAGGTGTTAGTGGGTAAGATGAGTACAAAACAAGCATGATAGAAAAATGTGTCTTAACGCTTAGTAATAGAGTTGAAATTATACTGTGGTTATGTTCGTGAGATATAAAAGTAGAAGTAAAGAAGTGTATGGTTGGGCGGGGCACGATCATTAATAACTATTTCCCCACCACTTCATTAACTATCAATCACATGTGTGCCTTGATCAGACATGTGATCCCACAAGTGGTTTACTTACAACGGGAAGCTTTGTGCTAGTTTCTAGAATATAGTAGAATAATACTTCATTACCTAGTAAATTCACTATTTAGACTTTTTTTAGAACATATTTGAGAGGGATCATTCTAGTATTATGTTAGCGAAATGTCATTAAACGTGCCTCTTTTAATTATTACTAAAATGGTGTACGTGTTTAAGAGAGTGTTAAATGTAAGTAAATTAAGATTTCTAAGCTCATTCTTCAGAGTTTTCAAGCCCATTTCAAATTCAGTCATTATTAAAATTTAAGGAATTTAATATTAATTAACAATCCAACAGAATTTGCTTTGCAATGGCTAAAAAGAAATTTAAAATTTGAACGTTTCGCAGCGACTGTCACACTGCAAAAATAAACACAGCTAAAGCCTGCAACTGTAACCGCAGAGCTACGGCGTAGCACTCTCGTAGCAGTTAAAGTTTTTGGGGTCAATAAATAGAAAAGAAAAATTCACCGGAGAAGATGTTTTTTAAAAAGAGCGTACAATCGTGAAAAATAAATTTAACTTTTGCCAGCTTTTGACCTACATTGAATTCAAGATAAAATCTGTTTTAACTGTTGCAGTATTGGTAGTTATAGTTCGTTTACAATTTTTCGTTTTTCCTGTATAATTTCAATTGAAATTTAACATAATATATGTTTTTCTTTAGGCCTATATAAAGTATTGTTTACGTAATAATCGAATAACACCTACTAAAGGCCCAATAGAAATACATTGTACATCGTTAGTCATACTACAAGACAAGTCTCCTCAAACTCATATTACATCATGTTCTTTTCGCGTGTTCAAACGAAAACGAATGACTTGTCGGAAGGAGTTAATAATCTTATTAATTTGTTCGTAGTTACCCGCGGCGTATGCGCTGCTCCCGACATTCTTTGTAATTAATGAGAACACCTCATCTATTACATTAGCCGAAGGGCCCGAGAAAATCCTTACACTTATGAGCTTGCCAGTGTAACTTGACCCCTCATGTCTTAGCAGCCCCACAAAAATGTAAAGCACTAACAACGTGTACTGAAACCTGGGGTCTAAATTAACTGGGCGTGTCACAGAGAGTTAACACAATAAATAAATTGTGCGTGAAGAAAACAAAGCAAGAAAATTCATTTATCAAAAGTATAAGTATGTAACGCGGTTTATGGACTAGTGATTAATATAACGCTGTACCTATTCTGTATCTATTAGTCGTTAAAAAACCATACAACACACATATAAATGCCATCGTTGTTATTTTATTTTTGTGCGTTGTACCGATAAAGATGCAGACGAATTATAAGAAGTATGTGGTCATCATGGCCCGTTGAACCAAATTAACTACAAGCATCATCGATATAGTACTGTGTCTACAAAAAGAGGAAAAAAACTATCTATCTATTAACATGTGAAAGGTTCGACTTTTGATGCCATTTTAATTTTAGTTAAATAGTTTGCTAAATGTAATGTATTATAAAAACATTTAATTTAGAAAATAAATCGAAAGTCACACAGTCTCACATTTTTTCGTTATGGTGTTTTCTACATGTTCCTTAAATGGTGCTAAGAATACTCATAGGTTATTTTCCTAATTGCACAGATGGCTTTTTAAACGATAACCTATTGTAAAAACTAATCCTGTCCATCCAAATACAGACTTTGTAATTATGGTCCATTTTTGTTCATAAAGGATTATAGAGGGTCTTCTAGTTTATAAAATAATATCAAGCAAGTTGTCAGTCAACGATCGTTAGTTGAAGGGGTTAATAAATTACTCTCTACGTCGAATGCTTTGATCAATTAAATTTTATTACATGCGTTAATTAAAGGGCTGGTTAAGTGAAAGATTTATTGGAGGTTTATCCTCATAACCGTAGATTAAAGGCTCTTGGTCTATGAGTAAGGCCTTTCACGATTAAAGGCCTATTTGAAAAGGCTTTCTCTGCGTCCCGTACGGAGTAATATTATAAGACAGGCGAGTATTATTAGTATATTAAATGAATATTGATTTTGAATCAGTGTGCAATAATAACCATTACGTATTAGTATTAGTATTAGGGTAGGTAAGAAATAACGCTATACGCTCTGAACACACAATAGGATTCCCTGTCTTGTAGGTGCCAAGGTCAACACCAATAGATAATGACACCGATACTGAAAATAGAAATTTAAATTTATTCTTAAAAAAAAATCTTGTCATACTTAATAATATATTATATGCACTTTTAAGATTTTTTTTACAGACAAAAAATATGATATGTTTATCATAATCTTTATGAATATCATGTCTTATTACTCATACTATAAGACAAATAAACTACAAAAATGACACATACAAGTCACATAAGAACTTCGTAGTTTCATACATTCACATACACATGCGTCTGCAAGTGATGCCATTTAATATTTCAGTTGATGTTGAAGCGCAGTCATACACATGGTAACTAAAATTAATCTTCAGACGTGCTTACTGGAGAATATTGCGGTCCACTACACACGGTATAATCTCAACCGTTATAAACAAGGTTCAACGGGTAAATACCCTTTAGAAATATGAACACACGAGTAACAGAGCCTTTAGTTATAAACAAAGAAGTCATCACTGTAAATAATAACTGAAAAAAAAATTTGCTTCTAAAAATGTTAATACCTATTATACGGATTAAATGAAAAAAAAATTAAATGGTGTTGAATAATACCCGGAAACAGTAATTTTTACTACTACATAGATCTTCGACTCTTGAACTTTTAATAGCAAATCAGATACATCAAAAATCATATCACAATTCTGCCTTTACAAGAGAAAGTTTCAGGTTCAATTCCGGCTGGGCCAACGACGTATGACGTCTTCTTTGTTTACGTTTAACAGTTTAGTAGTTATTACGCGATGAAGCGCATTTTAATATAACCGTGTATACTCTCGTATGTTGTTATTTTAAAAGTTAATAAAATTATCGTAACCTTACAAATAATGTAATTATGAGTACAACGCTGTTATGTGATATATGCGCAGTTAAATGTAACGCGATGTCGGCCCCGCGGCCCCGCGAGGTGCCGCCGTAAAGCCGAATGCGGAGTGATCGTAATAAAGTATGATTTCTTGGTCGGGGACGCAGCCTTAACTCGTATAATCACTCCTCAGGCGTACCCATATAATTCCTTAGTGCATAATGAAAGTTGATTAACATTATGCTGGCGCGAGTGTGAGTGTGTGTGTCCGCCGCAGATTCCGAGTCCTAATTAAGAGAGAGGGCGGGAGGGTCGCGGCCGGCGGCG
>LGAG01000294.1:2335780-2373116 GCA_001278395.1 Lerema accius | reverse complement strand
ACCCGCCAAGGAATCGACGCAGGGACCCATGAGGGAATGCAAAAAGGGGAAGCCCACATCTCAAAATCAGCGTCCGGCTAAGCCGTCCGTTCTCAGCATATGTGTTTTGATTTAGACGCTCTACGGGGTCAGTTTAACTCGCGCGTGAGGAAATGAAACGCTCCGGGCGCGATTTGCAAATCCGATGTGAATAATTACGCGGCTTACCACCGCTTACCTACTGCCTTATGGCCATTTGCATATTTTGTTGTGGCTTTGTGTCACGCATACGTTGAAGTATGTTCGAAAATAGGGTATTAAAACGTTTTTCGATGAACCTTACATTTATCACGAAAATTTGAGATTTGTTGTACCTATCGTGGACGGTCATTGTAACAATTCGGATGATCTTGACCACGTTTCTACAATTTATATACTTATATAAATTATTACTCGGAGAAAACACCTGAAAACTGACATTTCTTTCTAAATTGTCTGACAAATTGGGAGCGAAGAGGATACAAATCGAACGCGAAACAAACAATTGCTTATAAAAAACGTCGAAAAACACTTATCGCGCTCTAACGAAAATCGTCGCTTGTCACTTCAAATCCCGTTGGCGCGGACAAAATGGGAAGTAGCAAAAATAACAATCAAACAGAGCATCCACGAAATGAGGACTGTAGGAATGATCACGGGCGTCCCGGGAGAGCGGTTGCCTCTTCAAAAAGGACTTAATCTCTCAATTCGCTAAGGAGTTGAGCTTTAAAAAATATTTCGATAGGCAACAAAGAGCCCCTCGGCTCGCGGTGTCTTTGACACGTCGCCGCCGGATTTTTTCGCGAGATCTCTTTAGAGACGGGATGTCACTCAGTTTGTATCGCCTTTGTCGCGAGAGGTTAAGCGGTGGTTTATTAGACTCTGCTTCCGATTCGCAAACAGAGGGGCCGCTAACAGATTCAATTTTCCCTTTTTTTCGGATGTATCTCGTCGAAAATCTGCGGCTATCAAAATATTTATTTTACAACGTAAGACTTCTCACAATCGATATGAATGTGACGAGCGGGGTCGCTTGGCAGCCGTCGGTCCTTAATTAAGAATACGTGACAAAAGACGAGACGTGCACACAAACACAAGTCGCACCGAAAAAGGTCCGGATTACGTAACCCTTCTACGCTTTTGATTTTGAACGTCACGCGAAGTGCCAATGCTGGACTGCGGGGTCTAATTTGAAAGGAGACATGACAAATCTGGCTTCGGTCCCCTCGTTTAAGCGAGCCATCGTTACACGTGACGTCGATATGAATGTTGATACAATGAAGTAATAGCGTGGAGTAGGCGGTCACTATGGTTACGGGGCGGATCGGGCGGAAGCCGTAGTCGAATAGAGCCGTGAAACGCTTTTAGTCCCGTTTGACCATTTAGGCAGGGTCAGCGTTTCGGATGCTGATTCAACCGGCTGCCGGGATAATTAGCAGGCAAACAAGGAGCTGTACCGCACAACTTTCGCGGACCGTTCAGGTTCTCCGCAAACACTGCAGCAAGAAGTTTTACAGCAGTTTAATTGCGGTACGAAAACAGAAGCGCACGGAATACATTTTAGTTTCGATGAAAGAACCCTGCCGGTTACATCGAGGTTAACAAGTATAATGAAAGGCGCGTTGGAGTTTGGAATTTATTTTGATTCGTTGCAACGTAGTATTTTGTAAGAAGTCAATTTTAATGTTGGAATAGTTTTGCTTTGAAGAAAATGTTTATATTGCAATATTGAATTTAGAAGCCATTTCATTAGTTTAAGATGATGTATATCTGTAATTTATTCTTAGTTTGTACCTGTTTTATAGATGTAAATCTTGTAACACAATATTACAATTTACTATACTTCAAAGACTTTTGATAATTACTAGTACTGCTAACAAATTAGTAGACTGGTGATTTTCTTAACTTATGTGCCAAATTACATTTTCACATAATTCACAGAGCAATAAGAGTTGGATATCCAAATCCGCTAGTATAACGAGGGTTACAACATTCGCCTTTTCTTATATTTACTTTGCCTAGGATCCGTTAATTTCATTAATTTCCCCCTGAACACACACTAAGAAACCTGTCCCTCTATATTCGGGATCCAATAGGGATTTGGTCCCAATTATGTATTGAGCGAAACTTGGCTATATCGCTTCGCATGCGAGGCCCCGTTTGGGATTACAGACTTTAGCAAGAATTAAGTCTTTGCGTCCGATGGAATGCGATATGTGGAAATGATCATGCGATTGTATACTACATCCATGATATTATTAAAGGGTAATTTTGGTAAAAGTGCAGTTAAATAAGAAACAAAACACTTAATATTTTTTTGTTGGAACTTACTCTTCTGATTCTCTTAAACGTGCAAAATTTTACTATTCAAATTACTTACATCGACTTAGCATTACTAATTGATTCTTCTAAATCGACAGACGAGACTAATGATACTAAAACCATTGCTATTCGTACTTCAACTAGTGAACACGCTCCAAAATGACATAATAACCCAAATGAGCAAGTGAAACTAGCTGTTGTTACGTTCATTACCCCGGGTGTAATTCCCGGCGCACCTCAGCGCGGTATCGATCGCGGGAAGCGACAGAAAACTTTCTAGACGGCTTTTATATGCACCGACTCTTTACCCTTAAGTATAGCGGTTGTGAACGAACGGTGCGTATTGTTTCGCAGTTATAACGGGTCATGTCGCTTGAGTGATAGGGGAAAGAATCGACGACCGAAATTTTGGAAAAATTGGCTTGAGTTATGTTCAAAAATTTTTGTACTGCAAGGGTTAGTCTATAGGTTTTCAGACTAAGTTAAAATTTGGCGCAAAAAAGAAAAAATAATAAAATTGTGAAAAGTTGCATGCAAAAGTTTCTCATTTCAAATAAAAAGGAACTATTCATGGGATATTAACGTATTTTTTGATAGTCTTAATTTTTCGATATATTCTACCAACACAGACAAGGTAGCGTACAATTTTTTTTGTATTCATATAGAGTTACTAAATTAGAATACATTGAAAAACTAACTCCAAAAACGACATAAAATGCTGCCAATATACAATTAACAAAATACGTACCCAAAACAAGACGTAACCCTTCCGCTGTTCGTTTTTGCAAGCGTAACGATTAAAAACCTTTTCGAGGATTAACCGAAGTAACGAATAATTATGAGGCGAGTTTTTCGCGTGTTGCGCAGACATGTGATGTGACGTCACGACGTCAACAGTAACGTGGCGTGCATCCGACAGCTGATAGGGGTACCGGTACTGATGCTCGCAAGAAACGATAAATGCTTATTCTGAGTAACGAAAAGATCCAAAATTCCCAATATTGAGTACAATTAGTTATTAACAAGTTATTTTTTTTTTGTTACTAGTAAAATAGTTTATTATTCCTTTCAATTTATATAACTCTACAAGTCAAAATTGAATGTGCTACCTTTATTTGCTCAGCCACCTAAAACTGAATTGTGAATTGTTAACATTATCAGGTTGTAGACAACTATTAAGCTATAATACGAAAACACATGAGATAGTAACGTGCTAGCCGATTTCTATATCCGTAGAACTCAAAATATTGCTAGTACCCATTCATCTTGTTTTTGGGTTATGTATATGTTGCTTGTACAGTTTCATATTGACATACTTCCAGTAGTAAAATACCCATAGGATTAGATAATATTAATTATACTATTTTGTAATAATTATAGCGATAAACGATTTTTTATTTATTTATGCTTCATACGGCGTTAACTCTTGTCTTCACCATTACGATCGTCCGGAATAGGGCTGTGACGTAATCATATGATCCCGTGTGGGGTAAGGTCTAATCAGCTATGAAAATTAGGTTCCGCTGCGTATCTGCTGCTTTGTGCTCCGGAATTTAATTACTATTCGGAAATACTGTACACATGTAACATTCTTGATGTCTAATTTATGTTTCGTTAAATTGACGTCGGCAACGATACGAATAACGCGTTTGAACTTATACACGAAAGGGTTATGTGGTGAACTTTTAATACCATAGTTATACTGGCAGCTGTTAACAGTGTTTTTCTATTGAGATTTGAAATTGTAACGTGACTTTTATGTTATGGTTCTTAATTATTGCAATTGTTGTATGTACTATTAATAATTTACATAGGTAATATTGTTTATAATTATATCAGTAAGCGCTTTCTTGTACGCTTATGATGTTGATTTATTTTATGAATCATCTGAAACTCTGAGCTGCGGATACGGATAACGAAATTCTAAATAACCCAGCCGAAAAGCCAAAATAAAATAACATCGATATATCAATTAAAACTTATAACGTTATAAAAGCTACTCTAAGAATATTGAAAACTTAATATTTACTCAAACTTATCTGTTTGTAAGTTCACATAAAATAAGTAACCTATGGGGACGATGGGGCTCACATCATCCATCAACCAATTAGTGGGGCGATCAATCATCGGGCCGATCACTCCCCGGCTGCGGGCCGCGATGATTTTTTTGCTACCACTCTTTGTTAACCCCTGGGGCCTTGTTACTCACGTGCTTGTTTGTTATTTGTAACGGTGGACAATGTTCGGTATCTATATCAATCAACGAACGACACATCTACTCAGTACCAACCCTTTTTGTCACTGAGGTGTTTAATATTTATTTCTTTTAGAATTCGTTGCGTTTTTGAACGTCAGTGATGCGTTGTGGAGAAGTAACGGATTTGATAACTTTTCGTAATAATCTTTTAATTAACAATAATTAATTTACTTATGATGAAATTGAAAGATTTTTAAAGCCGTGGAAATTAGTTATTCTGGTATGAAATTCATTTTATTTGTTTATTTAACATTTTTTGATAATGACTGTACCAACTTTGAATATTATGAAATCAGGAAAATATCAATTACCACTACTGAAATAAAAGTTAATTTATTTAATACTGAAAGGAATAAGAGGAAAAGATAAACAAAAACCAATGAAAGGAACGATTCAGTCCAACACTCTCTCAATCTCGGTAACATTATCCAACAAAACGGTGCGCTATGAAAAGATGAACAATAATTCTTTTTTATTACGCGCCAAAGTGGGAATCTCATTGTCGGCAAGGAAATAAATAATATCAGGAAGGAAAAAGATGAGAGAAAAGAGAAATAACACAACATAAAATATTAAGATTCACCGAGGATTGGCATCATTGTGCGGTTTCGGAGATTTCTTTAAAAGGGGCGCGGATACCTACGTCTTTGAATGTTAATGCCATTTGCATATCCGAAGTCATGAAATAAATCAGTCGAGACGGACAGTGGGGACTGCTATTCATTATGCCTCTTTTGTCTACGAAAGTAGCAATTAATGTTGAAATTAAATCATTCTTATTTTCTTTCTCTTACCTTTTAAATAAATATGTATAAATAGGCACTTGTTTTATTTATAAGAAATGACGCAAACGTTAATGGTTAAGAAAAAAATCTTCGCAAATTCACTATTATTAATGTTACCTGAAAACTTAATAGATATCAATAATGGAGGTCAAATGGAAAATAATAAAGTATGAAAATTGTGGTAAGCATAGACATACACATGTGGTGCATCTTATACTGAAAAAAACGTAACGTACTGAAAAACTTAAGGTACTTTGTAATACTCCAGAATAAAATCCTTAACCTTTTATTCATGACCTCTAAAATAAACTTCAAATCACTTAAATATCCATGCGAAGAGGGCTCACCTACGTGGATAATGCTTGGATCCGCCATCAAATTGCACGTATTGTGCGCAAATGCGAGAAAAACGGGGAAAGTGTTAGGGCAGTATTTACATAAGTTGAGACAGGGGGTCGAGATACGAATTTCAAAGTATTCAGGACCGAGGTGATGAGCCCTTGGGCCGACTCCATGCATGGGCTTATGATGGGGAAAATATTTACCGAGTTCGCGAAAACGTTTTATTCATTGACTACTGTAAATAGCTTCACCATGCATGCCGCTTAGTTATATACTTGTAAAAATTTCGGAACGAAAAATTTCTTTCATCTTAATATTTTAATGTGAAGAGTAAGTTACATACAAAAAACATGGAGTTTGTTTACAAACAGAGGGATCGTTATCGATTTTGCGGGCGGCAAAGTTTTTATGAATTAACCGTCAAACAAGTAAGAAGAACAATGAAAAAACAAACTCTTCAAACAAAAATCGATGACAATCTGGGCCAAAAACTTTGTGGAACTTTGCCGACAAAAAGATTTATATACTTATAAAAAACTGAGCGGGAAAAGAACTTTTCGAAAAACTTTAAATTGCGACCTTGAACCGGCGAACTTTGTTTCAGATTACTATTAGTGAAGTTGAAGGAGGGAAGTTTTTAATACAAGGGGTTGGCTTGCTACGTCATTACTGCGTCATTGCGGAACACAGAGTAGCTTCACTAAGACAATGACGTGAACATGATTGTTGCAACTTAAAAAATACATGTATCAACACTAATCTTCGACTAATATTAATTATGCAACATATCTCTGCTCCGGACTGTGCTGAATAAAAGGACGTGTTTTCTGTGCGAGAAACCGCAACTTTACTTCCGATGAACAGGCCCCTATCAGTCCCTATAATATTCAGGAAATCCCGTCCTATGACTTTATAATCATTACAAAGCCTATGTGGATATAATTTTACGAAATATGTTAGTATCAGTAAATACAGATTTTTAAAGTCTAAAAGCGAAGGGATAATTTATGTAATTATTGTTCCTTTTACTTTTTAAAGTCAGTATCTGATCCAATGGCAATTCTTTTTGACATCATAGACAATACCTAACATTCTGAAAATCTAAACTTCTTTCATCATAGTAACGTCACTTATATTAATACGCTTATACGAATACGAGCATCCTACACAGGCCTCTCAACCTCCTTCCAACAGTACCTACTCAATAGAGATGACTTATCCATCAGTTGATGATGTTTTCAATAAACTTTATAATTATTCGTATTCGGAGAGCGATGAACTAGGATCGATATCGAATAGGCAAATACGCGCCCGCGGCCAGCGTCAAACTTTAGGGTCCGTTTTAATGAAACAATTACTCTAGGCAACCCCAGTAAATTTAGGTCACTGTGTTTATTAAACTACAGTACCAATACATGAGCTATTTATTAGCCCGTACAAAATAAATGATTCTACGAATTCAATCGAACTGCTATGTGACCAATGTCGATAGATAAAATAGGTACCTTTCTTATCATTGACTTTTTTCGTTTTATTTACAAAAAAAAAACGTTTTTGGGCTAACTAAGTTAACAAGATCGAATACTATTTTGCGTTTTAGATGTGCCTCTATTTAGAGCTTTTCAAAGCGATTTGTTTGGCGTGATTTCCATTACTTACTACCAGGTAAACTTTATTTATCATGTAGCTAAACAAAGAAGTCTGTTGTTTTTATGTAATTTTATTAGTAAAAAGATAAATTTTAGTAGCGTTTAAATATCATGCGCAGAATAGAGTACAATAGAGTGAAAATAAAATAGACAAAGGGAGTATATTAAATTCAAGGATTAAACCCCTTTATTTACCTACCATCTCATATATTTTTCCAAATAAAATAGTCCAGGGAAATAGGAGAAACAAACAACTGCAGTAAACGTTGATTGGTCCAATTTCACTTGAGCGCTTTACTCGCTAATAAAGCTCGCAAAAAAGTGCCTTGTAAAACAATGTTTCGTTAACATTTCCATCTAAAAGGCATTTAAAAGGAGCAGCTTCGTCAATTGCGACATCGTTTCCTTTATTAACTGTTAACTACGACCGGGTGTTTATGTAAATTGTTATTGCTTTTTTAAGAAAAAATCTCGTTTGACACGTCTTTGTAGAGGTCGCCTCGTTATTACTGAAGATCGCTCGGCGCGGCACAATGGGATTTTGAAGGTAAATAAGTCTTTAAAAGAGGAATAAGTAAATTAGAAGCGACAAGATAGGAATCTCCCCTATTTTTTTCCGAAGGTTGGGGCGAGAAAAAAGCGATCGCCTTTACGTTGAAGTCACTGCTTGGTTTACTAGATGTGGAAACGGCTTCGTTGTTTTTTACAATAAAATATAATTTAATTTATTACGGCTAAGGATGTAACATTAACATAATCAATTACGTATTTACGTTGTGATTAAAAAAATACTACGTAAAGAATTGCAATTTGAATTACTTATGACCGACAATTGAATTTTTCTAAACTCCTTTGATTTCTCGAATACGACCAATAGCAAATTGAGTGAGTTTTATAACAAACAAATAAATGAAAGTTACTAATATGCCCTGTCAATTAGCAAAACATGGATTTGTTGAAAAGCAGCATTAAAAAGCCTGATTCACACTTTGTCGCTTCTAAAAATCTCTTTAAGGGTGAGTGCGGCGACACTCCTGGCCGGTATCATAACAGCTGCTTCCACTGATACGATCCTATTAAGCCATCCGCCATTTAGCTGAAATACATCGTCTATCCTCGTTACACTCGCTTTTTATTTTTAAAATATATCATGGCGTCCTGAGGGAACTTGTTTTATTGCCCTTATGTATGCAAAGGTATTAGTATATGTTTATCTATATATCTCTAAGCCGTGGTTAGATACATGATTTGGATTTAAAGCTACCAAAATAAATATTATATTTTTCATACATTTTTAATTAACTGACTGTATTTCTATTTCTACAGCAGAGGCAGGCTTATTTTTCGGCGCATCAAAGTATAAAGACTCTTTCATTTCATATTTTATTTCAACAAATTCATGTTTTCTGTATTTAAAATGTTAGCAAAAGTTTGGAGCACATGTAATTCCCTCAACAGCCTTATTACGCCGAGTCGAATCTTTAAATTAGGTTCGTTTGCCGAAGGGCTGTCTGAATGTGACAGATGTCAAAACAGTGTTATAAATGAATGAATTTATCTGCGACTTTTAAATTTCGAATGTTTTAGTAGGATGAGAGATAGATATATTTAGTTTTGGTTTAGATCATTGGTGGAAATAGTGCAATAATATTTTCAATATTATTTTTGTTACAATTTATCGGCGTGTAAATGTAAACATAAAATAGGTTTAGACAAATCTTAATTCATATACCTATCTTACACCGGAACAAAATTGGGATTATAAATCGCGCGATAATGCAATATAGCGTAGCGTTAGCACAAAAGCCGCTGTGCTTGATCGTTCCCTGCGGGCGACACTTATCATTGACATTAACTTTTTTGTTGTCCATAACATTTGCATAACTCTGGAACTCTATCGGCGCAGCACGCCTCGAAGCCTTCAGGCGACGGGGAGTGGGGTCTATACTTTGTAAGATCATTTTCAGACTTTGTAAACTCCGAGCTCGTCTTAAGGGACCTGTAAACGGAAGGTAATTTGCAAATTACTTCCATCGCTGCATTGCGTGCATGTTTAAAGAGGGACTATTTAAAATTATGATATGGATTTATGTAACGATGAGAACAATCATCCGTGATGAAATTTGGTAGGACCGTTTGAAATCATTTCCTGTCACGTTTTTGTTAATGTTCATAACACAAATTGATAAGAAATTGGATCAATTACTTCAATCTAACTTTTCTTTTGAAATTATTGTAAACACTTAAATAAATATTTGGTTTGGACACAAATTTATTTACGCATTTAATATTATAAGTTTCAATATATCTATCCTTAGAACTTGCAGTAGGTACCATGTCTTTTTATCTGAACAAAAGTTTTTCTAACCGCAGTAATTTTTCAACCAAATCCATTCTCTACAGACAGTTAGGAAGGTGCCTACTTGACAAATTGAAGCCTCCATTTTGCATCCGATTGTACTCAAGAGGCACGAAATGAGTGTAAAAAGTGCTCTCGAGCGAAGTACGTGGAATTAAAAAGAGGTCTCGGTTGGGGGACGATCCTATTAAAAGTCCCGGTTTTGGCGATGTCTTACTAGCTACAGTACTGTTTGCGTTTGACACACCTGATTATATTAAGTCTAAAACAAACGAATTAAACATACCAACTAATTGATTTTAAATAATATAATTATGGGCTTGTGTTGGACTCAAATCTTAAAATCCCAGAAGCCACACTTATTGAATTCCGAAGGAAAAACTGTGTCAGAAATAACGTCTATTGTTTTAGTTAAAATTAAGTGGTAATTTTAGCAAAACTGTAGTTAGTGTAATTGTGTGTATGCACGTCAAAATACCTAAAATAGGCCTGAAATGTCACACACCCACACATGCCCATCCACGCCCACACACGATCAAACTTATATAGGTTGTTCTGCTTATAAAGTACGCCAATATGTACTTACCTCACTAGACCTAGAGTAATTTATTTTTCTTTTAACCCCATCTATGGTTGCGAAACTACCAGTAAAAAGCTATTTAGCTAGATAGATAGAGAACATTGTGGCCTTCGTAAAAATATCAATTTGTTTTCATGTGCCAAGCCAAGCTCACGAAGGGTTATTAACTAAATATGAAGGTTAGAGATTATGCGGTGGTTAGTCATCAGCCATATTTATGTAAACCATGCCTAATGAAGTAGTTTGAATGACACAGAAATGTCAATGAAGATAATTGTGAAATCAGGTTGTAATTAGAAGACTTAAGAAATTGGAGAATTGACATCTGAATTTCATGAATCTCACTAAGCGCAAACTTCTATGAATAAATGCAATGTTAACAAGGCTCTCATAAATCGACGAAGCATTCTTTCAAATCGGCCAAGCATTGTTACTTCTCCATTGGATACCAACAAACATGAGATACCAGGCGAACATAGTTGCTACGAATGTCATACTAGTTCGGTTAGTCCCCCGAATCTCATTAAAGGCGCTGATAGATATCTAGGATGTTACACGGCTCTCATAATCGACGAAGCGTTCTTCCGAAGCCATTATTCCCTCTCGTACTCGTTGCCGCGGTAATGAACTCGCATTATGAATGCAACGAGGCATCGCTTCCCGATGCACCACCGCACTGAGAGCCGCTGAGAAGAATTAATTCATTTGCATGTAAAACTTCAAGTAGCGCGTTCTAGTTAGATAAGATGTACGAGGTTTGGGGAATCGATAATACCTAAATTACTAAATTAGACTATTCACATAGTTATTAATTCAGAATTTATATTTTACGGTTATTATCTCATAAGCACCTCATGAGCGATTGATTATTAAGGTGAAATCAGGCGAAATTGGCAGTGGACTCTATGACCGAATAAGGTGGATTTTTCTTGAATTGGCCTTACCTGCTGTAACTGTATAATAGAGGGCCAAATGTGCTTATTTGTGTTTTAGGAAAGGCATAAGTCTATCATCTAAGAGTCAGACAACAGATAAAGACAACTTAATTTCAAACTCTCTTGCTTCATCATACAAACATTTTTTCCGTTCATACAATCTCGTAATTCTATCATTGCTTCCATTATCACGTAATAGCAGTAAAGTATTCGCATTACATCCTTCTACGTGAAATATGAGAAATTTGCAATGTTCTTGGTAAGCACCGCGTCTGACACTGCGACCCGATCGTTTGCACTCTTTACAACACCCCTATCTCACACTTCACGCGGTTTGTACGGTCCGCAGAAAATATATAATACCTACCACGTAATATCGTTGTAAATTGGTTTGAATAATGGAATTCAAGAGTATTTCTGAAACTCTTCAGTAATGTTTTCCCCGGCGTAATAGTATTTTATGAGAAGTCAATACCCTGCTTTAATTAGGTTCTGATTGAGCCATAATAACTATTAACGTAATGCAAGATAAAATTACCGTTATAAAAATACATGCATACTTATATATCTTTTGATCAAAGTCTATACGTGAATAAACCTACCATTATTTTAATGATTAATCATAATTACAACATTACACATTTTCATTAAAGTTGAAATGTTTTAAAATTAGCAAATACACGCGCAGAATTGGCTTAGGTTGTCACAGATTCTATTTAATTATATACAGTAAAATTATATTTTACTTCGATATCAGATGACAAATTATTTTTTATTATTTTGAATTTATTTTGCTATCCGTACCCATACGGTTTTCCGCTCGCTTTGGCGCGCATACGTACGGTCTGAAAAATGCCGCGGCCGTTAGCAAAAACATATCAATTCAATTTGAGAACGCGCGCGCACCGTGAAATAGAGCCGTCGTGCTAAATCATGGCCGCGATAAACATATCGGAAGGGTTTATGTTTTATTAACTGTGACTAAAGATTTTATCTGTTGTCTGAACTCGGAACTTATATGTTTAATATTTTCCTGCTTTCTTACTGTATTTTAAATGGAGCGTGTTCGAATAAAATTTTATTTATTCGATTGTGGGTGACTGCTTTTGTGAATGGTTTAATGTAATGAGTTGTATGAAATGTATTGTTTATTACCTTTGATCAGTGATTAGCTGGAATGGATACACTTTAATTCCTTTTTTTATACTACTAGAATAGTACCACGATCTCTTGCGGCCTATATCGCGACATAATTTGGGTAGGACTATACGGAGGACTGTTAGTTGGTTAGTAGAAGAGATAGACAATTGTGAAGGAAAAGGAAACTGTCTTTTATACAGATCAAAAGAAATTTGAAAACAGAAGGTAGTTTACTAACATATAGTATTCATTGCCAGCCAGCTAGTTAGTGTTCGCATTTGATATTAAAAAGGACGAGCAATAACTTTGTCAATGTAGTGGCAGCCTTCACAATTAACCTCTCCGCCACTAATAAGGTAGAAAGAGCGGAGCTCAGTAAAAATTCAGTGCGTCATCCGCCGTTGAGTGGATATAAAAATTAAAAATGCACACGCGGGCGATGCCTCAAGGAAAACATGTTTTAACGAGAAAATACTTCGTAAAATTTTATAGATACCATATTACACTCTCTTTTAAGAACCTCAATAATTGTGCATCTTTTTTTGGGTTCGTAGTTCAGCGTTATTTTTATTTTTATTCTTAAAATATTCGATCTTTCGAATAAGATTCATTTCGAATTTAGATTTAGGGCATTTAAAACTCTGAAGTTTAAAACAAATAAACGTATACCTTAGTAAACGTAAATATTACAACACACCTAACGGTTAGAGGTTGCGGAAAAAACTTAGGAAATATTTTGCGAAACGCGCCCCCCATAGCGAACAAACATCTCGGCGCACCTTGCCCTTCCGACTGTATCAAAATGATAAAAATTTAGAGATCCAATAACCATTCATCCATCAAGTGTCAAGATATAATCTGGGCTCGGTGCCACTGCTTAGCCCTGGTTGGGCGGAGGAATATAAAAATGCCTAGAAGATTTACAGGTTCGGGAGAGATATCTGAGATTTCGGCTGCATTGTGGCCGCTTAGCGCGAGAATGAAATAGAACCTTGGGGGTAAAGTCAGCAGAACAGATTCTGTTACAGTTTGCTAATGTCATTTTTGATATTTTTATGATATGTTACATTTTATTTAGTAAGCACAATTATATTCTATACTATAGAATCTATAGATTTATTACGTCCTTACTCAACAAGAGAAAAAGATGTTCCATGCTACAAGAGTTCTTTTCGCCTTTACGATAAATTATTATTTGCTGTCTCGTTCATACACAAATCGTAAAACGGAAACTAAAACACAATTATTTGTCGTCAAACATATCATACGGCAAACGTGGGCGTCACTACATTAAAAATATGAATAAATTACAACACAAAAAAAAAAAGTTGAAACCCGAATCATTGGTACGGTCCTTATCTAGTTTCAAGTAAGTTTCCAAGGATATCATTTGGAAGGAGGGGCAGCAAGAAATCTGTTTGTATCTGGTATTCCGGGCCAGCGAGCGATTTAAATCTCTTAAGCTTACGAGCGGTCGCGGCGCTACTTGAGATCTCACAAATCTTTCATAATCTCGCAGTTCCCGCGAGGGGCGTTCTTCAACCTGTCCACGGTTTGCAGGGAACTGGAAATACTTTTAAGGAAAAAATCTTGATATAGGTATAAGATAGGAATCGAATAAATATTCGTTCTACTTTATATTTAAGTTCAGCTACTAATATTTTTATTTGAAACTTTAGTATAACATTGAGTAATCTAAAACAGATTAAGATTTTTATACCTACCTTGTCTTTACATAATAGTATATATTTACGTGTAAAGAAATATTTGTCGACTTTACCATTTTGCGGTAAGTGACCTAAATAGGCTTACTCGTCGGGAATAACCAAAAATATTTGAGAGAGAACATGACCTTTATACAGCGTTTTAATCGAGCGAATTTTTGTTTTAAAATGATCGAGTGGTTTCATAAGTAATGAAACGGCCTCGTCAACATTGTTTTCATTTTTGCCGGTGGCGTACGAGGCATATTATTTTATTTTTTATTTACCTATAACGTGACGGTCGGGGCAGGTAGCCCCGTATTCATAAGCAAATACAAGGCAAGGGACCCCATAATTTTCGGTTTGCATTTTTCCATCGTGACCGCGAACTCGATTTCGACTCCCAAGGGCGGTCGCTAGGCCTCAAAAATATTAATGAAAATTTTTACATAAATTTATTGGACAAAGGGGCCCATGCATTGCTCCGGTCGATGGGGCTTCGCTTCTGTTTTTTATTTATTAATTTAATGGTATTTTCGGTGTAATTACCTATCTGAGGTATAATTCATTGGCTTCCGTAAAGAGTATTCGTGGGCATATGTGGATATTTATGGACGTGATATAAGACAAATTTATTTTACTGTTTTATTATAGTATAGATGTTTTTGTTAATCACTAATATGACCCAGTATCAACGAAAGTATTTTGGTTAAAATACCATGTTGATTTATAGAACTAACTCTCAATTGATGAAGATTTTTTCTTTTATATTTTCGGCGTAGGCATGCTAATTAATTATTGTGTCTCTCACTACCTACTTCAAATCTTAACAATGTTAAAGATATTTAAAATTAAAAGGAACATGAAAAATATGCTTTGTCAAAGGAAGTCTTGCTCTTTACACGTATCAAAATCTTTTCATCTGTCGATCCAAAATCTGAATATAATAATATGAAACCATTGAGAATCACTGACCACTCGATTTCGGGCGGCAGTTATGTACCCTCTCCCCAGTTTATTGGAGTTTCGATAAAAAGCAAAGCATTCTTGGTTTAACCCTTCACCGTCGGCTTCAAAAGAACAAACGCAATATATCGGGGGTTCGGCTTAATTTGCTCGCTACCTAACTTTAATGCGAGTGGCCCGAAATGCTCCAAATTACTCCACGATATTTTTAACGCGTGGAATGCGACCGTTTTCGGTTGCCAGTGCGATATTAACAGTGTTATTGACTAGCCTTGAAAGTACAGGAAATCCTTTTGTTTTTTCAGCTATTATTTCTAAACGCTTTCTTTGCTATACAAGTGCGTGCAATTAATAACATATTTGTTTTGTTTACTTACTTACTTTAAAAATTCCGAGTATTTATTGTGGTATTAGAAAATGTCTGAACATTAAAAATGTTATTTTAATCATGATGCTTTCAGTTGTTGTTTAAACAAAAAAATTGTATATTGTTATTGATATAATCGCATAAACATTCTGAATATTTAAACTACTTTGATGTACTTTGTTTCCTTAATGAATTCAATTAATTTCCTAAAAGCAATTCCTTTACGAACACTCGTTTCATTTGCATCGTACGCCGCAGGAATTCTTCTTAATCCCCTCTGCATCTAGAATTAACGAATCGATCATAATTGATTAAGTACCTCCGAGGCAAGGAGGACCACAAAGGAGTCCATTCGGACCTCCTCGTATTTTCCTCCGAAAACAAAAACAACCCCCCTTCCTTTTTTGACCGAGCCGTCGAAAGCGAATCTGGCTTTGTTCATTTGCTCGGTAAACCGATAATTTCATTAAACAACAAAGTGGGACTCGTCGGAATCTCTGTAAACACGGCAAGAAGCCAATGTCCCCCAGCCAAGATGCGAAATTCATTTGGAGAAAAAATTTTAGACCCAACCAAGGCGGTGAATTAAGAATTCTATCCCCCTGCTTTGCTTCGGTTTGCTTGTGACATCATTTTTTCATAGTAGAAAATGTAACTATCAAGTAAAAAGATTCCGATCTGAATGAAGAATTTTTAGTATTCGTCATTTATACCTCCTTCGCTCTTATAGGTACGTTGCGTATTCCTTGGTATGTAAGATTTTGTTTAATGTCTTACCAGAAAAAATCTGATTTTTTTAACGATTAGTGTGCAATTAGTCACAAAAGTCTTTATGAAATTGTTAGCTGCAATAGGCTAATCGTATCATCAACTTCTTAATAACATTTTAAATCAAAATTAGTCATTACAATATTTTTCCGACGTTATTTCGTGTTCATCGTCGTTTGAAATTGCTGATATAAAAGAAAAGTAAACTCCACCAAGGAAACAGTTCCCCTTAGGGGTTTCGGATGTGAGAAATAATCACACTAGACTGCGCAGCTAAGAGTTGCAATTAGAGGTCGACTCGAAAGAATATGGCGACTGGGGACCCTCCACGACATTAATAGCCATCGCACTTAATTATATAAAGTGCTTAAGTAAATGATAGCTAATTCAGACCCGAGCTCACAGCTCCGTAAACAAGCTGTGTGACGTCACAGACTACAATCTGTCACCTTCAGTTCCGGACCTTTTCCCGCGATTCTTTCATTGTTGCTTTTCGAAAGAATTCTTTCTTTTCCCTTTTTAACGCCTGCAATTGTCACCCCCTAGTGTTTGTTGCGAGAGGCGTTGATTAAACACTGCTGTCAAATTTAGTTAATTTTTGTTTTCAGGATAGAAAAGTTTAATTAATTAAATCTGTTCGTTAATTGGACAAAATGAAAAGGTACATTCTAAATATAAAATTTAAATTGTAAAATTAATGCTCGATTGTTATTTTGAATTTTTAAGCGTTGTTTTTCTATAATTTCTTGACAGCTCACAGTAAGTAGTTTAGAACTATGAATCGTCTTTGATAATAGTTAGTTTTCTGATGTTACAGTTATTGTTAAAATAAAAACATTTCATTCTATCACTGCTTCATTCAAGAAGTCAACCGCAGTCATTATTTCACAGTATAATATTTGACGAGGCTGTCAAATATTTCGAATTCATTTTTTTGCCGTGTCGTCAGCGTGTCGAAGGAAATTTACATTTAAATAGAACATCTGCGAGCCGGTCGACCCTCTTACGGCCTCTATACCGTTTTTCTTACCCGCTAATTTGTAAATCGCTTCGTAATATCGAAAAATTAAAATGCTGATGTCATATTTTATCCGCTATTTATATGCTAATAGCGACGTCTTGGAAATCAGCGAAGGGATGTCTTGATTAAAATATCAATAGGTGATTTGGTCGTTCTTGTCCACACCAATTTCTTAGCAGCGTGTGTGAATTCTCAATGAGCGCTTGTAAATCGCGAGTCAAATCTCCGCCATTACAATGCAAAATCTTCTTCAGTAACAATTTTGATGAGCTTTAATCTTGACGCTCATCCCATTTCTCAAGGCGTAACATCACTGCAATTATTTGTAAGACGGAAGGGTTGAGGCCTAATGCCGCAATATTCGTAAATTAAGAGGCTCCGTCGGCGGGAGAGTCGGTAAATATTATTTTTTTATGTTAATGACCACCCGATTGCGTTAATAAAGCTTTACATCTCGTAATTAGTCGAGCCATTGTCTACGGAGGTGGCGGAGCGTTGTGGAGACGAATTGAAATCATTCTGACGATCAAATATGGCAACCGTTTGTCTAAATGAAATATTTTAATTTTGACTAATTCTAGACAATTCGAAAAATAATTACAAGGTGGACTCAGACATGAATGGATCCCCTTTTACTCGAGAAGAGAAAATAGTCGTTACCTAAGCATAGGTAATTAACTTTTTTAAATAAGTATTAGCAAGAAAATATTACAGTGACTGCTTAAGTGCTAACGTTGAGAGTAGCTTTAAATCTTGAATACAAAGCATAACCCTAATGAATATGCGTTTAATTATTGAACATGTCATCCAAATCATTAATTCGATGCGTATTAAATTGAATCATTCCACCGTCATCGTGTCGTCGGTGGCGGTGGGTCCATTAATTAATAAATTAAACAATGCCGTTCTTACTTCCAGCGGCTTGCCTGAGCCGCAGCGAAAATATTTGCCATGTATAAATTCTCTCTCGAATGATGAAGACAACCCTTCAACGCCGGGCCTTCTTTATAGCTCTATTTGTGTATTTTAATTACTGTCATTATATGCTAATGACTACCATCCCTTTTTCTTATCCTCCTAAATGGGTTATTGCAGACTTATATCTATATCGCGCAAGTCTCCAAGATTTAAATAATAATAATGCTATTCTACGACTGGGAAGGATTATTCCCTTAATTTTTTTCAACGGCTGAATGTTTTGATTAATTGTTTCACCGCTGCTCGGAGATTTCGACGGTAATTTGTTTTGTGTTATTCACTTGACGAGGAAGTCGTTTGCCGAATTGGAAAATTTGACTTTTTGCTGCGTTAAGTTAATTTTTTATCTGTTTGTAGACTTTTTGGCGTATTACGGCGGTGTTTTTGTGATTGAACGATATGCTGTGCAGGTGATTTAATATTTTGCTTCGAGTAATGACACAGAAATGTGAGTAGGACGAATACCGTCTAGGATGTGAATACGTAAGGGGTACGCTTTCGGTATAGTTTAGGTATAGACATTCACATAGTCTCAGTTTTTCTCGTAATTATGTGGCCCTACATGTTTTCTAGTTAGCTATAAGAATAGGTTCACTTCTTAATATAAAAAAGATGATGCTGTAACGTATTCTATAATAATAGGCAATCATCTCCATTCTAATCCAAAGTTTTGGTCGAAAAAATAAGATATGATCTAAAATACGATAAATAAGTACGTAAATGTGCATAAAGTTGCCAGCATTCTTCGGTTTCTAAGCAACTTTTGCAAATTCTTCCCTTTTGTATTTGTAAGTAAAAAAGGGCAGAGAAAGAAATCACACACTCTCCGTTGAAAGTAGACATATTGGCGCTAATACCCTGTATTGTGGCAGCCTTGGATGCAAATCGGCGAGATCTCGCATCTTAACGACACACATTTTCATTCCCTCGCACCGCGGAATCCCGGAATTCTTTTACATAATCATGTGTTGAAAATATAACAGGTTTTTAGCAAGGGGCTTGATAAACTCTGTTTATGTATGCTGCGTACGTACGGAATATAATACTTAGGAGAATTTAGCATAATCTTCGCCTGATTTGCGCCCGCTTTGAACGAACCGAATGAATTTGTATTAAACTGCATAAAGAGTGGCTCGGTATGTAGAATAAGCTGGAAGACTGCAAGAGTTTGTGTAAATATTTAAATTACGTACTTTCTTTAACTTTATTGTAAAATGTTATTAATAAGATGGACGAAGTTTAATTTGGAAGGACTGATTAGGAGTTTTTTTAACATAAATTCATAATTTATAGAACACTATCAAGGACTTAATCCATCAAATGACGCGGTATTTCTGTAGATAGAGCTATTACTTTTCGTTTAAAGCATATAAAATGAGATGTTACATTGAAGCGTAACTGCTGAAATCAAAATCTTTTCATACAATTTAACGACCACCATAAATTATAACCATCCCAATGTTAGGATCACGTGTTTTTTCATAATTTTATCCTTCTTACAATCGGTTTAGCTTAGCTTATAAACACGTTTATTAAAAAAAATATACAAAGCTTAAAATTGGATAAAACATAAAGCTCAAAATTTACTAAGCCTTTTGGCCTTTGGTAAAAGGAAACCCAGCATATTTTCATCTAAAACCATCATAAGGTGTTTGGCAGTAATTTTGGCACCATTGAAGACATTGCCTGTCTATATTTACAAGTTGTTTACTGGAGACGTTGCTTTTTACGCAGTCGTTTCGTCGTGTTTACGACCACGACGGTGCATTATCTTAACATTAGCTTCGAGCTGCATTATCATTATGTCAAAAGGGGTAAATGTCATGTTTTAACGGCCCAACAACCATTTGACGGTTTAAAAAACGACCATTTAACGATTTTAAAATTTATTCGAAAGTTATAACATAACGATAATTTGTGTTGATGTCCTTGCTTCAGTTTGTTATTAAGCCTACTGAATTTTATGTTACACATCGAATTCACGTTAAAGATAATATCATTTAAAATAAAGTCGTTTTCCTTTAGGTATTTTCTCCACAGCTTTAAAATCGCGTAAAGAAATAAATTGCGCACGGACAGTAAACTTCAGAAGCATGTATCTAAAACTATCTCATGTATTATTAATATATCAAATAGAATTGGTGAAATTTATGACATATTGCCACAGTCGAACTACCAGAAAGCTTGGACGAATGTTAATGTCGCTATTATTGAGTCGCTCGGCTCACTGCTCTCATATATTTATGGCAATTGAAAATCCAGCTCTGAGCGTATGAGTACGTTTTGTTGCAAGTTACGACGACCTGAATGTTAGTTAATTTTCACTCTTATTACCTTGGTTTAGAGACGTACGCTTGTGCCTTCGTGGGTTGGAATAGAATAGCATGTTTCCTTGTCGCATTACGCATAAGTAGTGCTCTCTCCTCACCCTATTAACGGTGATATATGCGACAATTCTTTTCCCAAATCCTCGAAACAGAAGGGAAGTGCTGTCATATCGCAGATCGCGCTTGACATCGACGGCTCATGTGCGACGCGCTAATTCCCGTCTGATAAATGATTCCGCGGAATTTCGAATTGGAAATTTTCCGCGATCGTCACCGTATTTGCGGGTCTGAGTGATAGATAGATCTCATTGGTGATATCTCAAGATAATGGATGTTGCTTTGATTGAATAATAAGTTAAATTTTTATATTGGCATGCGTGTCTTGATAGATTCATAAACTATGCACCGCGAACTATGAACTATAACTACTATGTTATTGCGTAAAATAAGTCCTATTGACTACACGTAAATATCTTGTTGCAACCTCAACCGGATAGTTTAAAAAATATATACCTACCAGGAATAATCCTATCAAGTAGTTATGCTTATTATATCACTAAAGATAAATGATCAGTAATATAAAAGTAACACAATGAGTAAATGTTAAAAACCTGTGAATATTCGGTGATTTTGCTCAGCACTTTAATTCTGCGACAGAAAATTTTGAAACATCGTTTTCCGAACACGGAATTCTCGAGCCAAGTAAGGTGTACACCCCGCGGGCGATTTGCGAAAAACGTATACGCAATCCAGACTAATAAGAAGAGAACACGCGTCTCAAACGCGATTCACGTGTTCAGAGAAAAACTGCTGTGTTCCCCTCTGAAGACGCCCGCGTGTGTGATGTATGCAAAAAAGGAATTGAATAAGGTGATTTCGTTCTAGGGTCGCTCCCGTAGGAAAAGAATCCGCATGCGGTAATGGCAAATACAATAAATTTTCATAAACAAATTGCGATTTGATGGTGGCATATCGGCGGAGCGCGTGTGCCAACTCCCAATAAGGATTGATAGGGAAACAATGTCGCGACACTGATTGAATGTCAATTTGCGGTGAATGCGACGGATGTGGGAATAATTTCGAGTAATGGCGTACACGTCGTGTTAACGATGTGATAGACGCACGCCGCGCGGAATGAGAATCATCCGCGAACATCCAACTCGCGGATGGCGCTCGGAATTTTTATCAATCGTTACCGAAAAAGATATCGTGCAGGGTGCTAAGAAAAACTACGTGGGTATCATCAATATTCTAAGAAATGGTACTGTTCTTTATAGTCTATAGGGCTGACAAAACAAGCATACTAAGCACTTTGTTATAAGTTGTCACCGTCATCTATGGCTACGTGAAATACTAGAACGGTCGCATATGTATTCGCATGTTAAAATCTCTTTTAGATAACAAGTATTTAAAAAATTCTCCAAAAACAAATGTTCAATACAAAAACGCATAGATACTTATTAAACTTTAGGTTAACCGTCAGAATTTATTTCGTTAGAATGGATAATTCCATGTTAAAAAAATGTTCAAGAACTCATTGACTAAAGCTATTAAAAAAGCATTCGAAAAAATTGCTTAATTTGCTTTCCATATTCAAAAATCCTAATTCACTCACACCAATTTATGTGCAAAGTGCGTGCAACTAGGACTAATTGGGGTATTTTTTATTGCGTATTTGCATATGACTTACCACTTTCTGAACTGAGTAACGATCTCTGGCTGTGACGTTGGGTCGGATGTGATTTATGTGCGTGTAACTGTCGCGGCAGCCGCAGGTGCGACATCTGGGCAGACTACAGGATAACACCTTTGACTTTCTAATGCGAATTTTTGCATTAAGTCTAACGTTCTTATGATTACTTGGGACTTACGACTTTTTAACCACTAACAAACAAAAATATTTCTAGAAGTAATTTTGTATACGCTCCATCTATTCTTTTATACTTAGCTTAGTGTGCGAGTCATGTGTGCACGTGTATGTAAAGATTGTTATTAGAAAATCTATAAGAACGATTTCTACAATAATTAATGGAATAATAAATTAGATTTGCATACCTAAATATTACGGTTATTATGTTTCAAGTTCACACAACACTTGTTTATTTTAAACTTATTGATTACTAGTTAATGAAATTATGATTTGCAGTCATCCACTAATGTATTTAGACGAACAAAATCTTACTACACTATTTTTATACTACAGGTTTTTTTTAAATGATTCTCTTTGTAAATACATATAATACCTAATTCCCTAATACAATTCTTGGAAAAGGGATTACAAAATAGGTAAACAATATCGTATCAAAATATTGAGGTATACGATATAAGTGTCACCAGTTGCCACCTCAGACACTCTGCAGGACTCGCACGACACCGTCAAGGAGTTTTGACTTGCAAAACAGCTTCCCGAGATTTTTCAGAGGGCGGTAATGACTGCTTGATGTGTTTAAGGACACATTGGTGTGGAACACGAGTTTTTCACTACCCTATTCGATTCTAACTTTCGTTGCTTTGAGGTCAATGATTGCTAAAATACAGCCAGTAAACTAAATAATCAGGATTCACAAAAAAAGTTCAAAATCTACTGTTAAAAAGTCGCTTATATACGTTTCTATTTAGATCTGGAATACAAATTTTAGTAAGTAAATGGAGTAGGATTGCTATCAAGTTTAATTTAAAAGTTACTTCATACAAGATCAAAGCATATTCACTATGATATTAAAGATAGTAGGTGAGAGCGAAGTCTCGATAGACTGTCGAGGAATTCAAATTTATAACACACAAGCGAGGACTTCTCATTAAACATTCAAATATCATTTCCTCAGATATGAAGGAAACGGGATTGTAACAATCCGTATTGTTTCAGATCTCATAACGCGTGTAGCCCTTTGACTCGGCATTTCCATACAGAATGATACAAAACGTTCGCTGCAGGCATTTCCACACTTGGTTAGCTTTAGCTCGGCACCTTTGATGCGCGTATGATTGCGCCGGCCCGCGACACATTCGATCTATATTGTTGTCTTTTTCAAGTTTCGTAATAAGGCATGAGGGTGTATTAAAGCCTTTTATCCGGCTCGTCACGCCAGTACGTGGGGTCGGGAAGGGGTTTAAGGTGAGCAAACATTAGCTCTTTTACATTTTTGCAATTTCACCGACGACGCCTGACGGCTGTTTACAGTAGCGAGTTCGGAGTTACGCTAAAGAAGTTTCTGGAGATGGTTAACTTAAAAACGGTTAAGGGTGAGTCGGTCATACTCTAGACGCTGTCTTATGAAAGTTGACATGAAAACAGTTGTCCATAGTGGATTGTGGTTTGTAGCTCTATGCATATTTTGTTTCCTAGTATTCTGATGCCATATTTTTTACATATTTTATAAGCCATGTAGCCAAGGTAGCCATAAGTTCACAATTAGGTCACCTAACTTACATGATAACATAGCAATGTTTTTATCTCTGTCACCCAGACTTCAAGATTCCAAGAAACATAACAGTCGAAAATAAGAAACACCGAAAGACATGCTACATAACGAAAGACAATGAAATAAAAGACAAATGAAAATCGAAATTAATTTAGCAACAATTCAGATGCTATGGACTTGTTCATAGTTAATACGACGCATCAAGAAAACCGGGATGAAGCTAAGCCGCCTATTAAACCAGCGCCAGGCCCGAGGCCAACTCTCATAGCCGCAGACTGCCTGCAAATCTTGGCTGCTTTCTCGAACATTCCCGAAGATGTAGCCGGGATTAAACGATGCAGTATATTCAACAATTACAGTGCATTCGCCGGCTGCCACAGGTAAGACTGCATATTTCAAGTGCGAGACAATATTAGCCGCAGCGCTCGGGTGGAAAATGAGACCGTTTTTGGTGGCTAATTTACAGTGGCTGTTACGAGTACGTCGGGAACGTGTGCATTGTACTAAGGCGCAGGTACGAGTACATATCGTTTCCTGAATAACCCGAGACGTTTTAAAATGTATTCAGTGAGCGGTTGAAGCTTTGTATGGAACAATGCAGCGTTCAACTGCACGGATGTTTGCGGAAAGCTAATACTGTAATGCAGATTGTGACCATGAACTATTTGGGCTTGCGCAAGGTTTGCTTTTAGCTTTAGTTTAGATTAGATTCGTGTTTTGGACGTTTTATATGGTGATGTGTTTTGAGTTACAGTAAGTTATGTTGATATGTTTAAAGAATTTAAAGATAATAGACATTTTAAAATACATTATTTCCAATATCGTTTTGAATTTGGCGCATTAAGCTTCGACTATTCATTAAAATATTAGCTATCTAAGTTAACAAGAAAATATAAATTACAATATTTTATTAATTTACAACTTATGAGAAAATATAGGCATTGACCAGTTTAATTGCTATATATTATTTTATGTCACAAATAGACAATATTAATACTATTTTTCAAGTTTAAATCCGATTTTATTTCCTCGGCTTTTTGTTTATTATGAAATTGCAATTGCTTTTATCTGCGTATTTCACGAGATAACGAGCAACCGCAGTTGTTAATTACCCTCAGACTAAAAGACGCGGCGCACGACGCTATACGGCGCACATAATTCAAAGATTGCCTTAATTTATGGATAACTGCAACTTGCGTTAATCGTTTACGTTTGACGTTCGCTTGCACCCTTAAGATTTATTTTTGTATCTTAGTATGACAGACATGATATATCCCACACCTGGGTACGCACAGTAATTTAAGACGTAACACCAAAATGAACGTTGTATACGCATTTAGCAAGTCATTATTTTAAAAGCACGTGAGACAGCGGGCCCCTTAAAATTACATTCGAAACAGTGCTCTTGCCAACTTTCCCATAAGAGCCCATTATTTTCGGAACCACCGTACCATTAAGATTCTCCACATATCTTCGAAAGGCGTTATGGTAATTACGGGTCGCGATTTTACTCTGCAACTCTTCGCGATTAGAACTCGCGTGTTCTCGCTCGGTTGCACGTAGAAATAACAAGTCCGCGAACTAACTTCGTTTCTCGACGTTCTGAAATTAATTCGGATGGAAGATATCGGGTTGTACGATAGCGGGTTCTTCCGCGCCATTTATTGCTCGTGTGGTGCGGTATCGGTGAAGGGGTAAAGAATATCAAGATGTAACGAGCGGGAGCCGGAAGGCTCGCAAATGAGCTCGCCGACTTATCTGTGTTAATGTGGCCCAGGGTTAATTTCGTCTTACATGAGCAATTTGAAGATATCGCCTCCCCATACGAACTTGCAATAATGTTGCGTCTTGTAGCGTTCTCTGCTGAAAATATTGTATACCATGCATACATTGCTGTGGCTTTGGGGTTTCCGATAATTCTGTTTTGATTAAAAATAGCTGTGGCATAGAAATTTATTCGTGTATATTGAATTATTTATACTTCCAACAAAGTCGAGTATTGCGAATATCGAGAAAAAAGTTGGAAAATTTAAAATTCACGTTGGATTGCATAGACTATACCTATAGCCTTCAATTAATTCCAATAAAACTGTTGAAATAGAAATTAATTAACTCGCATTTTGAAATCGGTGTCATATAAATAAATACGGCGCAATAATGCCGTCTGCAGTTGCGACAAATGACACATTGTTGTATAGCTGACGATAGTCGCTTGTCGTGTTCTACAGAAACGCACCTTAACACTCGTGTCTCCACCCACAATTTCACGGCGCAGTTATCCTCACGTTTTTCGTCCCCTGTTAGATTGTAGGTCTGAAATTAAACTTAAACTACTTAAATATTCGCTAAGATTTCGTCTAGACAAAAGGAAAATATGGAGCGTCTGTTGAGCGAAATGAATGCGGTTGCTTGCAAACATGGATGGATGGTGTGCAAATAGGAGCACCGTGTATTAGGAAATGAAATTAAGTCTCAAGTGCAATCTCGTCATTGCATGTGGTTTGTGCAAAACATAAGAAGTAGCTATGAATAGGTTATTGTGAAGCGTTCACGATAAACTGCTTCCTATGACGTATTTTGTAATAGTTTTTGGGGCAGAAGACATACTTCCTAATACACTAATAAATTATTAAATCATTCTGATTAGTGCTAGAAATATTTATTACGTGGATAAAGTTACAAAATAAAATCTTAATATTTTTTACAGTGTATTAAAATAGGGATGTATTTTCAATTTGCTATTGGCATTTACAGTACCTACCTGTATTTAATTTACGGGTGTATTTTCTACCTGCCATCGTTGCCAACTGTAGGTACTGTCGCAAACATTTTAGTTTAGTAATTACTCGCTAATGCAAATGGTTTATGTATTCGAGAGGTATTCTTCGTGCCACGGAGCATTGCTCTTAGGGTTGTGATCTATGGCCGATGCCGCAGGCATTCGAGATATCGTTGAGATGCTTGAATTGTTAGTTTAGTAATTTACATATTTTTTTTGTTAACATAAAAAGTCCAAAACATAACTTCAGTTGGACACAGATACTTATTTTTGTAAGCTGCTTTATCAGCATAATATTTATTTATTGGCATTGATTTTTGCTGTAAATTTTGCCAATAAAATTAACTAATTCAATTTACAGATCTATATTTTGTTCTCATAATAAATACCAAGCTACATCACTACATTCCACATATAGTGTAGTCCAAGGGAATGTTGCCAGCAAATACCAATAAATTCCGAACCGACTGGATTTTAAAATAATCTTGAAAGTTATGTGCTAGAAGAAAATATGTTAGAAATATCAGACAAAGAATTTCCCACGCTAAAATATTGAAGACACCGTTAAAGTTGGTTCATGTAATATGCAGGGGTACGAGTACCGGGTACGTTAGGAAACGCCCGCACTGCATATTTTGTGAAACCGCGCTCCGGACGAACCAACTTCCATCTCATCCCGTTTGCTTTGATTCTAATAATACATATTTAGTGGCGTTCGCGGAATTAAATTTTTATTTGAGTTATAAATGTGGAAGTGTCGTTTTAAAGCCGTCTTAACTCGTTTGGGAGCTTTGACCATGAAGGTCCTTTTGAAAATCTGAAACCGTAGGTACTTCTAGTGATCTCATGTTCAAAGGGACACGTTTTTGTTGTTATCTACGATTAGGAAAACTTGAGGATGTTGCAGAGAAATTGCAGTCTCCCTATGTTTTATTTTTCCTTTATTGCACATTATATGAAAAATTTATTTATAGAAAATAGTTTTTATAAATCAAACTGAATAATAAACTCTATCAGCAATAGTTGAAAAAGCTACGTCATATTACATACTCTATTTAAAACAAATTAAAATTTAAAATAATATTACTGATTTTTGCAAATAAAATTAATCGTTTAAACTAAACGTCTTTACAAACGTGTGGTACCCAAACATTTAGCTTCGTTTTGTACGATTATTCTGGAAGGGTCAGCCGTTTAGATGTATAGTACAAATATTTGCGGTCGATGGCGAGCTCAAAGGGCTAGTTCACAGGTTAAAAGGATTTCTCTCTGGAACGTGTTACGAAGACTGGAACCGCAAACGTTCTGTAACTGTTTTAATTGTTCGAAAATAAAAAATTCAACATTATTACTAGGTAGTTAATATATAAACCAATACTGTAGCTGTTTTAAATAAAATAGTAGTATTTAATAATTTATCTATAATAATAAGGTACGGTAAGATAGTCGGTAGGTATATAAAACTAGCAGAGTGTAAGGTACCTTGACCGCAATAGTTCAAGTTGTCCAGAGAGTATGCAGAACGCTTATAAATTTCATCTGAGAAAACTTTGAACTAAATTTATAGCGCTGTAAGTAATAGATATTTGGATTGGACTTACTGTAATAATAAATTGAATGAGATTTATGTGGGGTAAAATGTTGGACTAAAAACTATCAACAAATTTTTCGGTAGCTAGGTAAGTAGGTACGAAAAATCTTCATATTTCTATCTTCTATTTTTTTATCACACTTTTTTGGTTAGATAACTTATCGGTGATGCTATTGATTACTGCTGCCGCATGATTAAAGTTAATCACGTACCTATTACCTAGCGGTTTTCCTAGATATAACAAACTTTACATTTGTTTTCCTCAAACACGCATGCTCAAACCCTTAAAATAATAAGATAAATTAACACCTGATTAAGTAAATGTCTGTGCAAATAGTTTCTCACGTGCTGTGAGGGCTACCTACTAACAAGGATAAACACCTGTCTAGTGAGCTGGCCTGATCGTGTACATTTCGCCGCAGACATCGCACCAACAAACTAATTTAACTAATTTACCATTTAGTTGCAGAACTGCAAAATTTCGTACTGTACCTATCTATGTATATCTATCTATGTAAAGTAGTAAGGCTAATGGAGCTAGGCAATTAAATTCTGATTTGAACAACAAAGTAAATGCAGTTGAATCCGTCCTTAATAAGCTACTATTGGTCAGTACATGGTTACGTATATCAAACTCGTAATATAGAACATATCTAAATGTCATATATTTTAACCTTTACAATATGATGTCGTGCGTGCTATGGGCTGCACCAAAACACAGGGACACAAACCCGGGCCGAAAACATCTCATTTAATCAAATCCAGGACCATTTTAATTCGCATTCCGTTATTACAACTGTCATGTCATACTGGTTGTAATTGTTTAATCTTTTCAAAAGCTTCCAAATGAAATGCACTTGACGACAGTCTGAACTATTTACACTGGCGCTGTTTACGTGGTCGTTGCAAACATCTGCAAGTGCTGTTGCTTTGAACTGGACAGAGATAGCACTTCATAATTAGCCGCAGACGTCGGCCCTCCTAATGGAACATTTGCGTGCAAAGAGACAAGTTTCTGGTAAAAGCGATTAATTCTGGTTGGTTGTGAAGGAATTAGCGTGCTATTTAATATTGGAATGTTTAGATAAAAGTAATTTGTAATTTTTTGAGAATTGATCGATAAAGAAACTCGAAGACGGTTGACATTGCTTGTCTTGAATAAGCAAAAATCAAAATGTTTAATAAGCAAGGTCAAATATAAATTTTTGTACAAATAAAATTATGCAATAGCGATTTTTGCAAGTCATTAGCAAAATCCTATTCGAAAGCAAACAAAAATAAAACGAACACGGCATAGCTAACTGCATCGTAGTACTTCACGTGAAAACAGCAACGATCCCGTAAACCATCCGAGGTTTGTACAGTCCTTAAAATCCCTCCATCATGTACGCAATGTTGACTTCTGAAAATGATACGACCTCGGCACTCGACATGATCATAATACCCTCCGCTGCACCGCCAGCCCTTCTACATCCATAAACCGACAACAAATCTTAGCTCACGGCATCTTTATATTACTAACGGTACGATCTTTTAACCCAACGAAATAGGCAGGTTTAGTGAGAGGACCGTCGTAAAGTGTCCCGTACGGCGCGGGACACGCCTCGTATACCCTCAACAGGACCCTTCGAAATTTCACGAACTATTTCCCCGCACTAGCCCTCGTTCAGCTTTTTTGCCGAGTTTATTGTCCGGATTTTGTGCTCACCTTTATCGTTATTGTGTCCGCCCGACTTCATAAAGGTCGGTGGTTCACTATTAAGACCTCATAACCGTGGGAAAATTTTGCTATACTCGATGGAATTAAATATTTTGCTACGCGTTTACGAAATCCTAAGCAACTATATTTAACGTTTACACTTCGATAATAATTAAAAAAGCGCTACAAAAGTAGCTTCTAAATTTAAAAACAGAAAAAGAATTCGTACTCCAACGGACGCTTGGCTTTGGATCTCATCTTCTATTTTTTGTGGAGTATTTAAAGAGGGATGTGGATTTATCCAATAAATTGGTTCACGCAATTGAATGGGTTGCAATGGGCGTGTTAATTGACTGGGTGCCGGCCCGTGTACCGGCTACCGAGTCCGGTGTCCGGTGATCGCATGAATGATAATTGCCTGAATGCCGACTGCCGCATAAATTCAGGCTATCGGTGTGGAATTGAACGGATGCACGCGTCCCGTACGTGTGAATGTGGATGTTGGGAAAACAGAAGTACGAGTACTTTGTACTGGATGCGTTCATGTTTTTGCTGCTGTATCTTTTTAGAATATTTTTAGTTTATCGGAAATTTGGGAAATGGTAGTTATTACAATGTGCTTTCTACTCGTAGTTTTTGTAGTGTAACACATTGTGTACAGTTCTTAAAAAATTGACCCATACTTTATCAATATTTGAGCAGTTAAAAATCCATCACCTATGTTTGTGCAATGGATATCCATGAATAACAACGTTTATTATTTACCAAAAGATCACACCTCTGCCTTTATTGGTTAGTGTTTGAGGGACAGTTCTTGATTGATTCTTTCAAGCAGATTAAATGAATAGTGCCTTAAATAGACTAACAGTGAAAAAAACAATGGATCACGTGTCCTTTACTGAAAACCCTATCTAAAACGGTCCTGTATTTTTTGAGATAAATTGCAACATTCGTGTGCACAAACTAACTAACAAATAGACACACAGCAACAACCTTTCATATCCGATCCATCGTCGGTAATAATCGTGCGATATTCGCCGTTGAATCTACATCCATGGTTAGTTGGTCACGAGCGCATTGCACGCGTTCCCGACAGAGATAAACGCATACGATTACGAGCTACAGGTGGCGTATAACATTTTTCAGCGGCCCACTCCAACCGGGCTTAACGAGACCTTCGTTCGACGATTTGCGCAGTTTATTTTTATTGAAAGCGTGGGAAATTGTCCGACCGCGAGGCCCAATGTTTACGTTAAACAAAAGCCATTGAGCTGCGCGTAAAATAAAATCCTGGACTTCAACAATGACAATGTTTTTCCGGTTGAAGGGTCAGGCTTTAAACAAATACGCTATAAAGACCTGTTAGGTGCAAATTAACCATACATTCAAGAGCTCTAACAAAGTGATTTTAACCGATAAATAAAAAACCGAGATATTAAAACTTTAAGACACTGCTATAATGCGTCACTATTATTTTAATAACGTTACAAATCATTCCTACGCACTTATTACGCTTGCTATCTCCAATATTTAAATAATAATTTATAGGTAAAGAGAAGTATTTTCTAAAAATAGCTATACGATGAAATATATCGCTATAATCGAAGAAGCTGTTAAAATTCCGAGTACAACCCGCCGTGTGCCTAATTCGCAGCGGGGTGGGGGTTCAAAATAATTATTGCTCGCTTGACAAATTGCCGGCAAAGCCTACGTGTCGTTGGAACAATTTGATACAATTTTCACCGCCTTTCCACGTACGGGCCGACAGATTTGCATATGCGGGCGGGCTTATGCAAATATTTTTTTACTCACTGTTTGCATATGCTACAAAAAGGAAACACTTTGGGTGAGCCTTTTAAAAAGATTTACGCCCTTTGTCGGATCATTAAGTGCGGAACTAATTTGCTTACCTTTGAAATGTGTTAAAGCTTCGTACCGGATAATTACTGTAGGGTAAACGTCCCTGTAACGTGATATGCAGATTTTCATCGTGCCGCTTGTTGGTTTTTCCTGTTTCCGGAATGCTTATATTTTTGTTATCCTGAATTTATTTGTAAGTTGTGAAAGATGTTATCCGGTATAGTTTAAATAATAAATTGATGAATTATGCGACTCGGAACTATATTACAGCAAGACAATAAAATAGAACAGTGTTTTCAAAGTTGATATTGTAAGATGTGCTCAAATTTAAATTTTTAATTTCGCGGATAGAACCGAGGGCGTAACTTCTCAACGATATCGAGCATGTGGGAATCGTCGAAATTAAATTTTCTTTGTTTTCTCTCCTAGTCGGTGGGCTTGTGGCGTTATTAAATTTCCTTGTGTTTTTTAACGGAGGCGTATCATTAGATTGAGGGTTTCCGTCAAGAGGAAATTGTGGCGGTGAGGGGAGCGAGCTGAGCACCTAAACATATTGAAAAAATAAAATCCCGGCTACTTTCGTCTTATAAATGAAGTGCAGTATGCTCTACTTCTTATTAATTATTATTAAAAAACGTCTAATTCTCTTGTTAATACCAAAAACGTATATTCTATATTTTATCGATTTATAAAATCCAAGTAATTTTAATAATACGGTAATTATAACTTATTGTGGTAAACTGGTAAATGATAGGTAATTTACCCTTATACACTAACGGCCTACGTATTCACCTTAGCCACTAATAAATATTGCATTAAAGTCTTACCTTATACAATAAGACAATAAAAGTATTAAAAATTACACTGAAGTAGAGACATTTCCTAACCAACGTCCACGGAAATACTTGAAGTGATTTCGTGAAATAAGTATAGCCGTGACAGAATTTCAGTGGCAGGTTTGGGAATACCGCCGAATACCGCCTTAAATATACATATTACATTACGTGAAATTGCCCATTTTTTCCACTCTCCACCCTAGCAATTAGGGTAGCTTGTGTATAAATATTGCACGCTGCTCATTAATGTGCGTGTTCGTTTGAGTATCTATATAATTTTACGGTTTTTCGTCCGTCGCGGCGTCTTGGAGAAACGTCGTGGGATGTAATGAATAATTAAGACATGTTGTACAAGGGAAGTGCAGCTTTTTAAGACAGCCTTTTTCGGCTTGTGGCTTTGAGGTAAGAGATTGACGACAGTCTTTTAGCTTTTGGGATGTTTTAATCAATGTATGTATTTTTGCATAGCAACTAAAAATATTTGACTTTAACTCATAACTGTAGGTAGTAAGTTACGTACGTATTTTTTTAAGTACAGTAAATAATAAGTACATTTAATGAATGCTTATTCATTTTAGACTTACCTTGATCTACTTGGTCGGAAGGTGATGGTACCCGTAGTCGTAATGATGCCTGAAACAATGTATTAACTTATTAGATAAGTATACACATATTGTTTTACTTCTGCTTTAGTTTAATTAGCAGCGGTTTCTGATTGATTATAGATTTCGACAATTTTATGAAACGGAGCAAAAGCAAATTAGCAATCATTGTTATTCGTAAACATCTCAATTTTATTAGCAATAAACTCGATTCCTACCCTAGTACAATAACAAAAACAATCACTAATCGACAACGACACTTATTAAAATTCATTAATCATTCCCATAAAATTGGCGCGACGCAAAAATTGGGTTCGAATGATAGAAAGCCGCGTTCCGAGATTGCATTTCGACAATTAACGCATTAAGGCTGTCTCGCCAATAAAGAGAAACTCTCTTAATTAACGGTCCCTGTTAAAAATTGAGTACAAATTCAAGTAGGAGATTTCCCCTACAGGGGTGGGATCTAGTGAATGCCCTGTAATATTTTAGTTTTGTTGAAACAAAACGCGTCTTTGTCGAGAGTTGAGGGGCAGAGCTGTCACGTAGACACAATAAGCCTTTTAATTCGATTCGTCAGTCGGACGCGAGTCGGGCCCACTGTTATCATTCAATGGGGCACTCACACCTTTTCGCTTCACTTTTTTTCTTTTAATTTCAAAGAGAGCTTTGTTACACTTAGCTTGATCTTGTAAATTATGTTAATTATAGGAGTAGTTGAAATAAGTAGATACCTACTCGTACTTAACAATCGCAACAAAATAAATTATGACAATTACAGAAATACAGTATTACGTCTCCCTAATCAAATTAGAACGTCGTCACTAATTTTAGACATTTCTTAAAATTAGTATTGCATAATTATTTTAAGTCGTTACTAGTTTGAAAAATACTAAACGACGCTTCCTTTCTTACCTTCTTCTATCTTCCTGGCACACAAAGAAAATTAACAGAACATAGCGGTGATACCTGTTAGTAAATATTCTAAGCCCGTTCTATGAACCGTCTCAACAGATAACCCTCACATGTAGCAGGTAAGTGCAGTTGATCCCGCCGTGACTCGACTACTGATAGAATTAACTACTTTATTTGTTGCCATCAATGAGTACATCATCCTATATGTTAGAATTCATATACCGTATATATAGGTATACGATTTAAGTAGGTACTGTAATGATTCAAACTCATAAACCCATGGTAGAATTCCCTGTGTCGTAGGTGCTATGAACAATATCTATTAACAGACAAAGGACACTCATTCATACCGAAAACAGAGTTTTAACTTTGCAATACTGTATATACGATTTAGGTCGTAAGTGCCATGGATAACACAAATAGACAGAGCGGTCATCCAGAATAAAAAAAATAAAAAAACTGAAAACTAAAGTTCATTATTAAAATATCTGGCTCGCTGGGAATCGAACCTAGGACTCTGTGAACCGCGGTCCAGATTGGTAACCATAATTCTCAAGATACCTAAAGCAATATTCTCTTTCATACATTTTCAAATTATAGAAGCACTGTTAAAGTTGCACGAGTATTGTCATAAAACAAGGCATCTTATTCATCTTAATTCTGTAGTCATCGCGCTTGATCGTAATTAACATTTGTGCGCCATTAGGATAATTAAAGTGTTCTCTTTCGGGTGTGTTGTATGATCTGTGACTTACTATTAACAGATTAATCAAGATTTATTTTGGTACAGTCTGTGTTGTCGTTGTGTTCTACGTCTCAGGATAGGCTATTATTATTTGGTGATGAGGGTTAGGGTGAAAGAAGAACCATGGGCCACTGCGACCATGCTTGATCTATTGTATTGTATTGTAGCCATAGCCCAGGATGGGCTAATGTATACGTTACTTGGTATATCCGTCTATTACTAACAGACTGAGCTTGTTGTTACAATACACAACTCATTTATTCTTATGTTTCACTTATACACTTAATACAAAAGTTTGAAAAAGACGCATAATAGCGAATGACATGCAAGGTCGTTTGACTACAACTGGAGTATGTATTTAAAAACAATTTGGCATTCTTCTGTTTTAAGAATATTTTAGGTATTTTTCCTGTTATAATATATTATAGATACTATAGCACTAACCTTAAATAAAAAGAAGTTGAAAGTTCTCTAAAAGCCTGCTCCCATTCCTATTGATTAACTTTCCGAAGTATCTTTTTAGATGCTCCGAGAGCAGGAATTTACAAGTTCCTATTTTTAATTAAAGCTCATCGATTTTAGTCTTGCATTGTTAACGATAAATCTTCGAGAATTTGTTAGTAGCTTTTGTTTATTTTTACCGACGTATAACTATGATTATGTTTTATTACTTGTGGTATATCAGAACAATTATATTGTTAGCATACGCGTCAATAACGATGTTGTAAATGACTTTTTGATTTCAATCCCTCAAAACATGTCTTATTTTCTCATTCCCCTCAGTTCCTTCATTTCCATCAAATCTATTATTAGTTTTTAGTCTGAAATTTTTCAACAGTTTTTGTTACGTTGCTTTAACTGAATTTGTAGTTTTGCAGGAATTTTTCAAATTATGATGATTATTTTCTACTTATTTTCATATCGCGCATTACGTCTCAAATATGGAAATGCAAAAGGTTAATTTTTAATATTACTCAATATATTGTTTCTTTAATAAACGAATATAAAAATGGCATAACCGGTACCTACTATATCGCATTAATCAAAGTCTAATTAAATACCCTTTAAATCACAATAATTGCACTCTCACAGCGATTCTGCTTTTATTTTCCGCTCAATTTTTTGCCCGCAAAGCCTCTGTGAATGGAATTCCTTTATTTGGCGGCCAAACAACTTGTTTACTTATAGCGGCCAACGACAAAGGATGTTTAAAAATTATAACCGCGATAAATAACAAGAACGGGATATATTTTACCGGGGAATATCAGGTAATTCTATCAGAGGAAGGGTTGAAAAATTTTATTGCAAAAAGTGAAATGGTAAATGAAATTGAATTAAATTGATATTTATAAGAATACATATTTGGAAAGTAAACAAATAAGGTATCATCATTTTATTATTATCAGCATTTTATTAACATGCATAATATTAAATGTTACAATTTTGATGACTGAAAGACGACAATATGAACACATTTTTGTATAGATCAAAATTGGCTGAGCCAATCAAAGATGAAGCAAGGACCTGTTATTAAAGTCCTCCTAAACGGCTGGACTTATTTTAATAAAAAATTTAGATGTATTTATAAGAACTGATTTATAGTTTAAAACTAACATTCGATCCGATAAATGGTATTATAGTGAAGTTTTTTCCAGAAGCTTAAAAATACTATCAGAGATAAAATAAATTGCAGACATTCTACTGCCTTTTGCATACTCGTACTAATATTCTAATATACATACCTACTACGAGGTATTATCCGTATGATGTTAGTATGTCGCTAAGTGTATATTGTGTTATAAACCATTATCCGTGAAGCTAGTAAAGAAAAGAATGTTTAATCACTATAATAGTAAATGGGAAAGGCAGTTCTTTGATCACAGCAGGAAGTGGTCGTGTCCGGTCTGTTGTGTTCGGTGCCGCTGGTCACCCTAGTTTCATCTAGCTGATTGTTTTCTTTCACTAGCTCGTACAATAACTAAAGCCAATAACACTTGCTTTGATCTGTTGATGTGTAGACATTTTTTGTTAATTATCGCGTTTTTTATGTATAATAAAGCAGTTGTATTTTAGTACATCAAAAATATATAATATTCCTCAGTGATTATATATCTAAACGATTTACAAGACAGAATAGAAGCAGGTAAAACTTGGGGGCCTTTATCCAGCAATGAACGTCTAAAGACAGATAACGGTATGGATGATGGACAGGTATCAAAAGACAACCATACCAGCATGACCAAAGTTGACACATTGTACCAATTTCCTGTTTTAGTTTGGACTATTTCCGACGGTATAAAATATCTAACTTAAGTATTATTTATCTAATTTAAGTTTAGTTGTGTAATGTGCTAATGTATGACTTTGTAA